>JAUELK010129025.1:0-11656 GCA_031471215.1 Gastropteron pacificum
TAGTTTGTAGTGTAGTGATTACTTCACTTTCAAAAGTAGTTTTAGTGTAGTTTAACTACTTTTTTGGAAGAAGTAGTCATTAGTTATTCACTACTGATTTTAGTAGTTTTTTACAACCCTGATCATATTGACCGGTGACCCACCTGGCTACCCGCTGTTGTATTCTTTCTAATTGATTTTGCTTATCATGTGTGTACAGGTACCAGACACAACTGCTGTATTCTATGACTGGTCTCACATAAGTTTTATAACTTTTAGGTTTGGTTGATGGTGGGCAAGACGATGTATGTCTTTTTAGGAACCCTAGAGTTTTGCTTGCTTTTTTACACATATACTAGTAGAGAGCCCACGAAATTCATGGGGGGGGGGGAGGGGGCTGTCTTTGATTTTTGCCACTCGTTCATGTCACACCCTAAAATGTGTAGTTAGTAACGTTAAGCTGCTCTTTTCTCTGTAGGCACCTGTCAACAGTGAATGTAAGACTGTTCATTATGGTAGATATCTATTAAGCAATATTGATTGCCAAAAGAAGAGGATACAGAAAACACATGTAAAGTAATTCCTGTAAAATTTCCGGAAACGTTCACAGTCACATTGTAACAGGAATTGGTTTAGTATAAATAAGTAGGTAGGCCTATGCTGAAACAGGGGTGAATGAATATATAAGATAAGAAAGTGCTCAACCATACATTGTAAGTTATCTAGTGTGTCTTGGTAGGAATTTTCGGAAAGACAAATATTTGATTTTGCATTGAAACCACCCTGAAATTGATATAGAGGCCAATCACGCTAAACAGGTTGGACCTAAATGAGTTGATGATTGACTGAAATCAGAATCAAATTGACCAATTTCAGAATGAATCGGTCTGGAAAGGAGAGAAAGTCTCTTATTGATGAGGAAGCAAATGATGAGGAGGAAAGAAAACTCATTGAAGGTAAGCTGCTCAATACTGGCTCAAGTTTTGCTTCCTTTTCTGCCACCAGTTATTGACTCAAAATGCTTGTAGGCCTAATCCACACATCATCGTCAATGCCATACTTCTCCTGCTCTTTTATTTAATGAACAGAGAGCAATACCAGCTACCCTAAGCATACAAAACCCAACTGTATGCTAATAGTCATGGTCTGAAGATATTTAAGGAACACACCACAATGTTTATTCTAAAATAATCAGCAAACATATTGTCCTTTTTAAAATTAATATACTGTTTACTGTGTTAGTATTTGATGCAACTAGGTGGGAAAATAACGTACAAAGAAATCCAAAACTGATTTAAGGAAAGACAGGCATAGTATTTTACAATCACCCCCATTACCTGATCACAAACATACTTTAACTTGTGAATGGTGCGCAGTTAGGGGAAGGTCAAAATTGCAAACTGTCAGGCAATATGAGAAGAATGCACAGCCAGCAGACAACCGGAACTATAAGTATCAACACCCTTCGTTTGATCCTACAACGAGGAACGGAGCACCTATGGGAATGCCAGGAGTGCAGTGATGTTCCTCTATGACAAGATGCTTAAACTTGTGTTTGTGTGTATTTGTCTTTAGATGCAGGTATAGACTACAGACTAGTACAAGATTGGAGTGCAGAGGAAAGAAAAAGTACATTGGTAAGTTGTCATGCCCCTGGTCACATCAAGGCATCATCTGTGAAGTTAAGATTTTGTGTTGGCATACGTTCTTGGTGAACGAGATTACAATGATTTTGTAGTTTGTCTCTTAGAGGCTATATTCATGTTACGGACTAAGAGATTATCAGAGAGATATTCTATGTGCTCTTGTTGGTATTGTTTTTATCTCATTCCCATGTAAAGCTTACACATTTGTTTTAATTAGGTGTGTGTTAAATACATGTACAACATTTTCTATGATTTCCCTTTTCAGCAAGCACTAAAGGAGAGTGCAAGTTTTGCTTTGCGTGGAAATCAGGACATACAATCTGAATCTGAAAATGATGACCAGGTATGAATTAAGTTATAATTGATATTAAAATTATATTTCAAGTGTGATGTTTAATTGTTATCAGTCCTGTGTTTATACATGTATGAGAATCAAGCATTTTAATTTCCATTCATTAAATATCAGACTGACAAGGCTATTGCTCTTCATCTTTCACTCCCACTCATTATACTCATCATCAGTAGGCCCATATTGTCTTCTTCCAGGCAGACTCTGATGACAACCAATCAACTCAAGCACCAGATGACAGGGATGAGTCTGAGGAGTTTGACATGGCTGCAGAAACAATTGCTCCCTCTCCCCTGGCTCTATCTACAACCTCAGAGGAAGATACTGTGTCTCATTTGAGAGATGAACAGGTATGAAAGCTTGCCTAGCCTCTGTCTGTTTGGTAAATCATCATTTGTGAATGTTGGTTTCAAACACATATCAGCAGTAAGTTCAAGCAGTATTTGAATCTTTGCACAATTGGGTCCAAAATGTCCCTCTTGACCATTGACTATTCAAGGATTTGTTGCATTGTGCTGTACTTTCTGTTTGTCTGAATAGATCATGAAAATGTATTGCACCTCTGCAGTTCAAGTGTTTCACAATGATTCATGAATATGATAGCCAACTTTTAAGTAAAAGCGTTAATAATGTGTTTTTTGTGGTGTTAAGACTGCCGGTTATGATGAGTAGGCTTACTGCCATGTTCAGCTGTGAATCTCTTGTTAAACCCATTTTGTTGCAGACAAAAAAAGTTGACAAGCAGGAAGCTATGGATCAAGAGGAAAGTGAGGGAGAAACTCAGGCATATGACCTGCAAACACATTCTAAGAGGTAGATCTGTGCAATCACTGCAAACTCATACTGATATTAAGAAGGAAAACATTTGATTTGTGATGAGTCACAGACATCGTAGTGAGCAATACTCTGTCTTTATAGTCTTTAGCAGCAACATTAACAGGAAATGCAAAAGGAATTTTAAAGAGCGGATGGCAATGTTCTTTTTATGTAGTCTACCATATTTATTATTGTAAAGAATGTGTTTGTGTGTCTATGCTTCTTTTATTCTTTACTACTACTAGTCTATGAACAATATAATCAATGAAGCATGGGTTCATTTGTGGCAGCTTCTCATCTTTAAATTGTGTCTCAGTCTCAGTTTGAAACATTGATCTCTTTATGTCTCCAGGTTTTGGCACAATACCTGTATGATTGATCTTCTCTAGGTGTGATAGTCGCACATTTTATTACAGCTAAAAGCTTTTCTATCAAAATCTATTCTGACCAAAAGCAAAGGGAATATCTTGTTACATTCACTTTTTGTTTGTTTTGCGTTTACTTCAACAGGCATTCAAAGTTATTGGATGCTGAGACAGTGAGACAAAGGCTGGACTCGGATTCTGAACGCACTGATTGTGAAAAGGATAAAGATGATGACGATGACCAATCAATTCCTGGAATGGATGTAAAGAAGAAGACAGGAACACAAAAGCCCCCTAGGACAGAGAAATTTGGTGCTGAAGTAGGTTAACACATGATATAAATGATGAAAAACGAAAGAAAAAGTGTTTTGTAATTTTCCTCCGTTTCAAAACAAAATCTAATTAAACTACAAAATGTTAAGCTTTCATTTTATAGAGGAACATTCTAAGAAATTAAAGAGTTTAAACATTGAAATTTAAATTGTTGTTGTGAGTCAGGATTTTAACAGTAAATATTATTAATGAAAATTCGGGTCAAAGCATGTGGTTTTTATGTATTAAAAAACAGCACAGTTTACATATTATAATTCTCAAAAAGGTATGTCTTGTCCCTGTTGAAATGAAAATCACTTGTGTTTTGCTCATTTTGTCATCGTCTCCCGAGTTGTGCAGAGACATTGTAGAAATTTTAATGGCATCTCAACCATTGTAGATTTTACTACGCTCTTTTCATGTTCAACTACAATGCACATATTGATTACTTGTTTGGACACTACTTTTTGTTTTAGCAAGATATTTCAAGGTTGTGATTCTTATTGAGACTTGAAATAAGAAACAATTATGACTTTAAAAAGAAAGAAAAAAATTCCGTTAGCTCTGTTCTTTCCACCATATTCAAAAAGATATTTTTCATTTTGAAATTTTCAGGAAGATGGAGAAAGTGTTAAAAAACTGCCAAGAAAATACAAGTGAGTTCTATTATTTAAAGTTAAAGATTTTGTCCAGTTGTGTTAACAGCAAGGAGTTTTAGCATTGAAGTTGAAGTGATAATGCGAGGTCACTGTAAGCATTAAGTAGTTAAATTGCATTTATATATGCAACAGTTCTCTTTCTGTCTGGTTAACAGTGTTTAATATTTGTTATCAATACTGCAAATGAGATGACGCTTTTTCCTCTCTTTTTTTTACTTATACTTTTGTTTTCTTTCTGTCTTTTCAGATCAATGGTAAGGACAAATTAAGTTCAGGTACCTGTAAGACCATGGCTTAAATGATAATCAGACATATTAATCAACCATTCTTAGTGTAGTCCACATGTTTTTGTCAGACAAAGTGATGGTTTTTGCACTTTGGTCTTCTTTTTTAACATAATCTATATATTCAAGTGTATTTCTTATAATATTTGATTCACTTGTTAGTTCATGAATGTATTGGTAGGGGAGTGGAAAGATAGTTATGATCAATTTGTTTGAATTAACATTTTATGATATCTTCAGTGTTACATGTATCATGTAACTGGTAGTGAATTCAACATGCATTTTTGTGCCAACTGCCCAAACAGGTTTTTGTGTTTTGGGTCATAAAGTAGAAAATCTCTTTTTTTGTTGTTGTTTTCTAAGAAATAGAATTCTCACAATTCCCCTACATTTTTCATGAAAAAAAAGATTTGTTTAAAAAATAGTTGTGGCATGTTTTTTTGCATTTTGTCAAATCCCATTAACATTAAAAACATTTTAATTTTTTTATTTTTTCGACAGGGCTTTCTGTATCCACCTTTCTATGCCCCTGAGAGTGTGGACAGTCCAAAGTTATTTGTCCCTGTCATTAAACTGATGTTTGACATCTGCATCCGACGATTGATCCGGGGTCAGCAACAAATGAAAGGACCAAAAATGGATTGGGGTGACCCAGTGACCGCAGGATTTCATAGAGAAGGCTGTTTGAAAATGAAATCCCCACCTAAGACTTCTAAGACAGAACTACCTGTTCACAAAGGTCGATCTTTACGAAGTCATGGGCTTGTAAATGTTGATAATGGAATGGAAGAAGAAAAAGACAAGAACGAATCTCATTTATCTGATGTGGAAAGAGAGAAAAACATTTTCACTTACTCAGGGAGACATATTCCAACAAGGAACAGATTGCAAGCACGAAAAGAAAAGGTTTTCCCAACAGAAGATAAATCAGTAGTTGATGTCAGTGATGAGGATCTCAGGATAAGCGACTACAGTGAAGAGAGTTTAGAAATAGAAAATGATGAGAAGAAAAAGGAAGGGCAACAGAAACAACCTGTAGGTGGAAGGAAAAGAGCTGCCCAAAATATTGTTTATTCAGAATCAAGCTCTGAGGATAGTGACAACCAGGCAGACAAGGACAATGATTGGGTTCCTCAGGAAACAAAGCCAATGAGAGGAAGGAAGGTCACTGCCTCATCTAGCTCCATAAAAGCGAACACTACTTGTGGCAGGAGAAAGAAAGTGGAAGGAACTCCTGTTTGTGTCAGCCACAGCATCAAGTCTGCTTTCAACAGGATGAGTGTAAAGAAAAGGAAAGACACAAATGAGAAGCTTGACACAAGGGATGTCTCAGTAAGGGAGAAAAAGAGTCCTGAGATGTCTGCAGCTCAGGAGACAGTCAATGTTCCAAAGTCTGTGGAGAAAAAGAAAGCTTCCGTCTATGATTTGAACAGTCAATCTGAAGCTGACAACTCTGACGATGACTTTTTCAAAGACAATCTAAACTGGAAGAACAAAAAGCTACTATCAGAAAGTGTATCAGGATCAGTCCAAAGTGACAAATTTGGCATAGGATTGTATTCACATTCTGTCAAATTGTCTAAGGTTGGAAAAGAGGACCATTGCCTGGTGGAATCCGTCTTGCCAAAGAAGGGTCTTCGCAGAGGGAAAGGAATGGCAGAAGCTACAGATTACAATGTAAAGAAGAGAAGATTGAGCAATCATTCAGATAATGAAGATGGTAGACAAAAGTGTGAAGAGGAGACGCCCAAAAAGAAGAAGACCAGCACTGTTCTGTCACAAGACAACAACTCCACGGATAGTGTCATTTCACTGTTAAACGTGGAGGGTGAGATGTACAGCACTCAAATTGGACAAAGAAAGAAGACAAGTAAGTCTGCTTCTGTGAGAAAACTAGCAAAGAAATCAGAGTCCAGCAACACCACAGACAGCAATAGGACCAAATCACCATTACTTGAAGAGAACTTTCACTCTGTTAGAGCCTTGGTGGAAAGGTCTGGGTCTGAGAGAACAAATGATAGCATTGACTCAAAGCCACATTCCCCACTTACCTTGGGACATGATACTGACCTGCAATTGTCTCTTACGCCAATTCCCAAGAAGGCCACACCCGGCAAGGCTAAAGGCCTACTCACAGGTAGCAGAAAAATGAACTTTGACTTTGATGTAATAGAGGAAACTCCCCCTGAAACTGATGAGGCTGTATGCACTGAAAGAAGAGGCTTAAAGACCTTTTCTCAAAGTAGCAGTGACAAATCGAATGACTCAGACAAGCAAAATGTTTTTAGTTTGGAAAAAAGAGGTATCAATGTTCCAAGCTCCTCTAACCACTTGGACATGATCCAAGGAAATAAGTCGTCCAGTAAAAAGTCAAAGTCTGACTCAAAGTCTAAGAGGAGACTCGTAGAACAATCAGGAGAATCGAAGAGTCAGGCAAAGAGAGGAAAGAAGAGGAAGTCATCTAAGAATCCCAGCCAAGTTGACATAGAAGATGACAATCCCGAAGAGGCAACAGCAATTACCAGAGAGTCTAGTCCAGAGGCAGAGGAGCCAGGTCATCAGGAAACACAGGACATGGTGAGACTTTCTTCTAACAGATTATAAGATAAGATGAATGATTTACTCATTTTGTATACACATCTTGTGCTAGGTCGGATAATAAGCTATTTAAGCTGAAAAATCTCTTGCATCTCTTCAATCTGATTTGTCTTTACACAATTGAGGTGTGGCTCTGCAGTGGACATTTTGTCTTCATGTAAAAAAATACATATATGCTCTTTATGCATTAGCATTTGAACAAATACATTTGAAAGCAAACATGGTTTGATGCTTACATCTGTACTCTGTAATGCGTTAATCATTGATGATTCAATGAATGAGTTGATATTGCCTCAATTTAGTTTGTTGAAACCACTCGTGGAGGCCATGAAAAATGTCTTGAGACAATGAAGGACATGATATGGGAATTCTGTCCTGGTTTGTTGAACCTATGAATTTGTCAAATATGTGTTCGACCATTATGTGTTATGCTGTAGCAGCCTATGCATTCTTTGTCAGCACAGACCCTGTAATGTAAACACCAGTTCTCCTTCTTTGCACAAATGTTATACATGTGTTATACATATGTGTATTCTGTGTTTCTGTTTAGGGATACTGTCCTTTGTGTGGAGACAAGTTCCCACTGGCAGAATTGGAAAGGCATGCTGCAACCTGTGGAGAAGGTGGGGCACACTCATTTAGAATGCCTTAAGTTTGAGAGCTGTTTAAAAAAAATTATTTGCATGTGACATACATAGTCATTAGCACATTTTAATCAGACTCCAGGCTAAAACAAAGTACTGATAGAGTTTGTTATGATTGACCTTAGCGCCTTACATCTCACAGTGGCATTGACCTGGAAGATTTGATACTATAATAATGTGCTGTACACTGCACTGAGCTTGCTATTGAATGAGAAAATGCTCGAAATAAATTGGCTATTAGTTATCATAAAGTGAACTTGTCATTATGGCTTTCTAAGATTGTCAACATAATGCACAGTTTCAACCCAGTTTTTAAGTTACAATTTTGACAATTTGTAATGTATCCTAATCCTACTGTCGTATCCAGTGGCTTTGGTTGTTTTCAGACTCTTTTTTGTGTGCATGGGCTTTGTTGACAGAACACAATTTTTATGCTTAAAAAAATAGGGGAATGGAGAAATGTATGTGTTTTAGTTTGGAAAATTGACACAAGATTCTAAAGTAGGCAACTGTGATGTTGTAATTTAATTTATTCCAGAATTGTTTAATGTCTTGTGTGAAAGTCAGTTGTTTGAGGCAAGAACTCAAACTCAAAGGTTCTTTGATTAGTTGTCTTTACTTTCTTACACTTTTTTTTACAGATGTCCCGGAACCTCCTAAAGAAACAAAGTGAGTTCATATTCCCAACTTTGTATTATAACAAATAAGTGAGACAGATTTTACTACCATGTGTGCAATCAGACACTTCAGACAATCTATCTTCTATGGCCATGTTAAAATCAGTAAAAGTGGCCTCACCCAAATCTTCATCAATTTTTAGATTCTTCAAGCATTGTTAGAAATTAGAAATTCTTCTGAAGAGTTTTTTGACAACTTTCATTTTGTTTTGTGTAAGTGAAAAAGAAAAGACTTTTCTTGGTATTAATCAGCCCTGACAATAAAGGAATGCACAAATGTTTTATGTGAATGAAGGTGTCTGTTTAAAATGGGTGTAACATTATCAGTATTATTATACTGAGATTCAGGTAAAACACACTTGTTGAAATTGCAACCTGCTTCATGATTCCCCAATGCAAATTACAAATTGTGTCTATGTGTTGTTTGTGTGTCCCTAGATGTATGCATTGCAGTAAGATGATCCCATCCCCACAACTAAGGAACCACCAGATGTCCTGTACCAACCAAGGCTTGACCAGAACAACCAGGCAGTCACGCTCAGGAAGAGGTCAGTGTCCCACACAGAGCTGCTTTCTTTCTATTTGTCTTCATGATAAATGTCTTAGAAAATTATTCTTTTTTATTATTTTTTAAATCTCATTTATGAAGTAATTAACTTATTCATTTATCATCTGAGTAGGCTGGTTGCAAACTATCAGTTTTGTCTTAGACAAAATAGACAATCTTTTTATGACACATTGTGCATGTGTGGTTATGAAAAGCATTTTCAACATGTGTTAACTGCAGTGCCTAATCATAACGGCATGTGATGAGGACAACTTTGCTCTGTTGGTATTTCGAGGTACACTGGATCAACCATGTGTTTATACTTTATGGCTGACCAGTTAGCTCCATATTTTCCTATCTGAAGCCTACTTTTATTGTGAAAGGAATATCTCCCTGTTTGTCATTGAAAGTAAATAAAAGCCTGTTGATTGTTATGCCTGCACAATTTAGAATCCCAGCAAATAAAGTTTGAAATGTATGGCATCAATCTTCTACTTGTTGTACTCATGTGTCTCCTCAGGTCAAGATATGTCCTGGTCTTAACAATGAACATTGTCTGCTCGTGGATACCAGGTCCTGACCTGACCTGAGACATGGAGCTCCATCCCTGAATTTGCAGAGTTTTGTTTTTGTTGAAAGTTTTTGTCTTCCTTCTTAAGTTGATGAATAAACCTTGGCATGTCGACAAAGGCAATGGCAGGATGTTTACATACTCATTTAGCACTCCCTGCCATTTAACAGCTGATCTGTAGATTTCCAGGTAATAGTAAGAAGCCAATGCTGAGAAAATTCTCCTACTCCTAACTAACTAGTGCAAAATACCCAGCCGGTTGTGCTCCATTTTTTGGCTGTCTTCACTTTCAAAATTGTAGTCTATTGACTGTCTGTGAACAATTGAGCCTCGTTTCTTTTTCTTTTCTACATCACACTTTACTTACAAAGATTCTATCATTGTTTTGTAAAGCTTACTACAGTGGAAGCCTGAGATAACAGGGATGGTGGAGCTAAAGCTAAATCTCTGCTTAATCTCAAAATCAAATGCCTGTTACAACAGATATCAAGTGAGATAAGGACAATTTCTCTTTTTCCATTGCCTTCTTTCTTACTTTGAGTCAGCACCGGTACCCGCCATTCAGTGAGACAGGTCAATAAGAATGTTTGGAAAAAGCCATGTTATTACCGGATTACTGTTTTGATCGTATTACTGTTATAAGTATTTTCTACTGTACATGTATTAACAGTTTATAGAAATTCTTAAAAAGTGGTGAAAAATCACATTCCATAGCAAGCAGTGTATTGGTTGGATGCAGAAGTTTATTTGAAGCTCTTACTAGCTGCCTGTTCTAATTAATTAGTGTAAGTGCATTTCATTTATCTTCTATAAAACTTCCTCACACTTTCATGGACAGCAATCATGTTCCGTTGGCATGATGTAGTCATGAAAGTAGTCATTTTTGTACACTTTAGTGTACATATGTATAATGATAGTACCATATCATATTATGATACTTCATTCTCTATTATTCCTAAGCTTTTTGTCATTGTTGCTCTTGATTTTTAGCTTCTTTCTTTGTTAAGAAAAGACATTGTTAAAGTTAAATATTGATACTGTTTGCAATCAATGATTTATGTAAAATGTTTTTCTTTCTTTCTTTTTGATCCAGTTAGATACACTGTACTCAACTTCTCAAAAGCAGTAAACATATGCGTGATGCATCAAAAAAGTATATTTTATAAGTATTAATAAGTGATAATAGTGATATCAATATCTTTTGTTAAAGAGAGCCATTCAGTCACTCAAATTTATATCTTGGTTGTATTTGATGGAAGCTCAACACACTGTTGCATATCTGATATTGTTTAAATTGTTGACAAAATACAGCTCCCTTGAAGCCAGTTTTCCTCTGTGTTTGCTTTAACTTTGCTTCATGTCCTGTGTCGTTTAGTGCTTACACTAGTAGTTTACAGATGTACATGTACTCAGATCTTTTAGTTTGAGTGTTTCTAAAGACCTGGTAGCCCATGTCTGCTTTTTGGACTGGAGATTCTAGGTCTAGGCACGCAGATTCAGTTTTTTTTAGATTTGAGTCTTTTCTGATTCTTAACCAGTCGAAACCCTTTGAGAAAAAGCACTTGGTCACACTTTTATCACTACACCCAGGTGTAAAAGGGATGTCTGACTGTTGACAGATACATGTAACTATAATTGTCTCTGAATTGGTGAATGAGAACACCTTGCATGCTGATCTACCAAAGTATGTATACTGAAATGCTGGGATAGCGCTGAAATGAATTATGCCTTTTGAGCTACTTGTAATAATATTCATGTACTGTAGATCGTATAGAGCGAGGAAGTACACTACGTTTACTACATTACCTACATGTACATGCATACGAATCCTGTGCCACTCCACTGAACCAATATATATAAACAGAATAAAACATCCACCCTTGTGCCCTTTGTGCAAAGATTAACCTGAAACTGAAAGCAGAGCACACCTCCCTTGCTGCCCTGTCCTGCAAGACCCAAGAGTACAGGGTCACTCCATCCCCTGACAAAAACACAATTATTATTGTATACAGAACAATGAGCAATGCCTAAAAATACTACTACACGTATATGGCATTGGACTGAAGAGTATGTTCTCACCAACCTTACAAACTGTTGTAAATTATATTTTGCTTATTCAGTGGTGTTTCAATTAAGGCAGCCCTTATCCGTCATACCACGAGATGGGCGTTCTCAGCCAATCACAGACAAGATGGAACCAAACCTAATC
>JAUELK010129136.1:0-11653 GCA_031471215.1 Gastropteron pacificum
CCCCCGCTTCCCCACCCCCGGGAAAAATGACACACCACCAACACACCACCAGGGACCGCTTTCGGTAACCAGTCCCCAGAATGTTACAAGACTAGAAATAGGAGAATGTTACAAGTACTAAATTAGAGATTATTTTTTACTCGGTAGCACTATAGTTGAAATGTATTGTAATAATGCCTGGATGCTTGTTCAAAATCTTTTGAAATGGTCTCTATGGACATGGTATAAATGTTTGTTTTTTCAGTTGTGCTGCTTTTGCCAGTATATCATGCACCAGTAGCAATATGAATATGAATTATATTGGCAGTTAGTGAGACCTAGCTTAACATTTTTAGGAGTTGTTGCTCATGAAGATAAATAAATGGTTAATAATAACATAGTGACTATGATAATGCAGTTATTGTATGATTTTATTTCACGAGTTTTCTTTTGGATTGGTAATAATATACAACTCTAACATTGTGAAACATCTTTCCCCCACCCACTTGAACCAGCCATCGGAAGTACAAAGAGCACTTTGGGCTGGACTGTTTGAGTTCTGAGGACACATCAGAAGAGAGTGACCAGGAAGCTGCCGCACCATTAGCCCTTGAAGACCAGGTCAAGACCAGCCCAGACAAACTGTCCAAAAGACTCTCTACTCTAGGGCTAGGGAATTTTGAGCTCAGCTCGGACTCTGTCGACTCTGAGTGTGAAGGGGCCAGCTGTGGTCAGGACCGTCTCCAAAGTTACTTACAGCAGGCCCTGACCAGGATCTGCGAGGACCCTGTCGGAGTAGAAGAAGAGAAAGGAAAGCAGGTCAAAGGAGCGGAGGCAGGAAGAGATTATATAGGAGACAGGCATTGTGATAGCAGCAGGGAGTCGGTGATCAGTGTTGGAGTTTCAGACTCTGAGGACGAAGCCGCAGCTATGGAAGCCATGGGACTGCCTGCCTGCTTTGGGTCGAAAGGAAGAGGCAAAGCAAAGGTTACTTTAGTTTTTTTTAGTGATATGTCTTCCTTGTGATTGAGTCAAAATAATCAGCATGTGTTGTGAAAAGTGTAGACAGGTTAGAAAGCACCTCAAGGTGTCTTGATTATAGATACGGGTGATCACAGAAAAATTGCAACCCTAACTTACAGATATCTTCACAATTCATGATAACTATTTGTTTGTGACTGTATTTTTCTTTTTCCAGTAATGTATTGAGATTAAGAATGTGTACTTGTGGTTACATGCCAACATTACAAATTAATGTAAAAATAGAGCTTTTGACATGATGTACGTACTTGAAGCAGATCCCTAGTAATGTGCAACCAGAGAATATTTTTAGTGAAGTTCAATAAAGTGATGAGAATTGTAAGATGTTGGTATGTAATTAAATGAACTAAGACAATTATTATTGTTCATCCCGCAGAGAGGCAAGCTAACAGAGAGAGAGATCAAGGCCAAATTTGCTTCTTTGTGGGAGGATGAGGGAGAGCTTTTGATCTACAAGGCATTTGCATCCATCTATCCCGACTATGCCTGGATGTATGACCAGATCACTGGTTCCATACCTCCTTGTAATGAAGTGGTAATTGGCGGGGGTGACATGGTAGCTCCTGAGGAAAATGGTCAAGCCCAGCTTAGCCTTGAGGGCAACGACCAAGAGGAGAGTGGTCAGTGGCAATTAACAGCAGACACTGCCAATGTGGATACTATTCATGGGCTCAATGGACACTCCAATGAAGAATCTGGTGACTATGGCATAAAGACAAATGTTTCTTCTAATAATGACCAGTATTCTAATGATCATAACAGTTACAGCGAAGGGCAACAATCTACCTCAGCCTCACATAACTCTCCTACCCCTAGCGGTGCTCATCCATCAACCAAAGACCAGACGACCATTTTATGTGAGAGTGGTGATGCTCCACAAAAATCTGTAGAGGCATCAGCCGATACACCCATGCCGGGCTCCACAAATACTCAGACCACTAAATCAAAGGACCAAATGAATATTTCAAATAGTGACAGCATTAGCAATTCTCCCAAACCGACCAATATTGATCACGGCTACAGCCAAAGCCAAAGTTCGTCCAATGATCACGGTTATGCTCAGCCCTCGGCCAGTAGCAACAACACAGAATCTTCCGCTACAGGGGCCAAGGGGTCAAAACATTCTCAGGGCGTAGAGGAGAGTTACTACGATGACCAGCAGTACAACCATGAAGATCTCCTGAGAGAACTACAGAGCTTCCACACCGACTTGCAGGGCCAGATTTATTGGCACGTCAAGGAGCGTGTTGGCCAGTGGTACGGGGAGAACCCTGACAAGGACTTTATGGTGGAGTGGCTGGACAAAGACATTGTGGCAGTCACACAGCCCTACCTGGGGGAACAGTGTGAAGTCTACGACAAGCCTTGGGAAGAGGAGGAAGATGAAGATCTCGCTCAAGGTTTGTATAGTTTGGGCATATTCCCTTCTTCACACAATGTACTGCTTTTGTCATTGTTGGTATATTTTTTATGACTTTTGAAATTTAGAAATGTAATGATTGAAATCTGAGGTGGTTGCAGATCACAACTGTTACAAATCCTTTTTCTTTATAAATGTAGGTAAAAAAAAGATTGTTGGCCTCTCAGTCTCTTTGTTCGTTGAAGGTTGTGTTTATGACAGTCAGTTGGTCATAGAATCTCACAATCACAATTTGTTCTTGTTCAGAAGAAGTAAGAAGACAAAGAAAAAAGGAGAGAAGATAAAACAGGAACCATTTTTCTCTAATACATCTTGTGTTGTATTTCTCTAGCCGCTGGGGACAGCATTCCCGACACACTGTCCATGATGGGGCTCACAGTGGAAAAAGATGAGCAATTGAGGTGAGATCATAGTTTGATACTGAAGGCATTTTATAAAATTGTAAGAACTAAGGCTTTACAACGTCGGCTCTCAACGCCAACCATATAGACTTTGATCTCAAATTTGTAAATGTGGTGCTTCAAGTTTTCAATATAGGCCTATAGATGTCGCATAAATCCACAGTGATAAGAGGCTGTTCCCTCACTGGGGATGTGTACCCTCTAATGCAACTGAAATTGTGAGGAAATCAAATTCAGAGTAAACTTACCTTCCATTTGCTATTGAATGATCTTGAATAGCGTTACAATTGTTCACATTTTTGTAATGTGTCCTCCAGAGAAGGCCGCAAACGAAAGATTTTCCACGGCACAATAACGTACAAGAGGAAGAACATAGTGAGAGAGTCTGAGAGGCTTGGTTTAGACTACGGCAGGGTGGCTAAGGAAGACCAGCCATCTGATGCTCAGGACAGTGGTCAAGGTATGGACGACGGTGTCTGTGGACCAGGGGATGTGTCCAGTGGTGTCTCAGCCACACACACATTGGATGATGTTTCAGACAGTCCTGAAGAGTTCAGCTCAGGGCCTGCCATGTTGTCTCTCAGCACTTCACAGGCAGGTAGTGGTCCCCCGAAACATATTGTGTTTGATGATGGCGACAACCCTCTAGACGCAGACACACTACAACCTGTGGCAAGGCCCTGTACTCAGCAAATACAGGTGAGGAGGAAAAAGGTAGAACAAGAACAGCTTAACTCTTCAGGAATCCACATAAAAAATACTCTCGCTTAAAAGAAAATCTTGTTAAAAATAATAACAAGTTTGATAAACTTATCACCCGGTCTCAGTTGTTTTTTTCCATTGACTTATGCTAGGCAATAAATATAATTCTTTACTGCAAATAGTTGACAAAACACAATCGTGAAATAGGGAGAAAAATAAGCTATTTTCTAGTAGTAGAACTGATTTTCACTTTGTCGTCCTAGACTGATGTGATCAAAGAATCTCCAAGTACCTCAGAGCTCACCTCTCCGCTGGCCCCGAGAAAGAAGAAGAAGAAGAAGAGTACAAAGAGGAGAAAGAAGAAGGACGGCAATGACAAGTTCACAAGCACCAAAGGTCTACCAGACTTCATGGCTCAAGACCCTTCTCTGATGAAGTATTGGTACCAGCGCTACAACCTGTTCTCCATGTTTGATAAAGGGATCAAGTTAGATGAAGGTAAATGTTGTGAAGATAGTCGACATTGCGTTTGTGTGAAAAGTTTTAGGGGTGACTCTGACAAGGCCATTGCAGATCTAAGCCATTACGAAATAATATTCATTAACATTTTTTTTTCAAGTCTCACTGTGCTGACATCATGGCTTCCTCAATGTCTTGAGTAGTGAATAAGAGTTACAATCTGATAGAGTATAATCCACTTATATTGACAGAGGGTATATCCACTTTTTAATATATATATATCTATATATATATCTATATATATATATATATATATATATAGACAGAGGATATACCAACCAATTTTTCAATTTTCTGTCGCCATTCCCCCCCTGTTTTGTTTGTCCACCAAATTGATGTGGTTTGGATCACAGAAATAGATCTACAGAAAACCCTAAGAAGATACATGTACTCACTTCCATACCCCTCCCACAATCTCTATCTCTTCGTGTGCAGAGAGCTGGTTCTCTGTGACCCCTGAGGCCATCGCTGCTCACATTGCTGAGCGGTGCCGATGTGACCTGGTGGTGGATGCCTTCTGTGGAGCAAGTGGCAACTCCATCCAGTTTGCCATGACCTGCAACTATGGTATGTGGATAGACATCAGTCAACTTTTTATTTTTTTTATAAATTTCAGGGATGTAAACGGTTCAACAGTTGACAGATTTTTCAAATTTCAACTCCTAGAAAGACATATGAATAAATACCATTTATACAATGTACCCTATCCTGCTCAAAGCGCTTTGCATGCACTATTACTGCGACAGACCTGATACATTTCCTGAGCCACTTGATATCTTATTGTAACAAAATGTATTTAAAGAGAAAATTATGCGGCTGTACTTCACATATCACATGAATGAATGACAACACAGAGCTCAGTGCTTCACCCGTGGTTATTACAATTACATACCTCTATTTTGGTGGTCTCTCAGTTGAGTCACTACTTTGGAGCAATGGTGCTTTAAGACAAATCTTTGTCTGATTTCAGTGATTGCCATTGACATTGATCCCATCAAGATTGAGCTTGCTCGGCATAATGCAGAAGTTTATGGAGTTGCAGATCGCATTGAATTCATTGTTGGGGACTTCTTTGAGGTAAGTCTTGAATATTTGTTTTTCAAATGCTTGACTATCTTTTCTCTCTATCTATCTATCTATCTATCTATCTATCTATCTATCTATCTATCTATCTATCTATCTATCTATCTATCTATCTCTCTCTATCTCTCTCTCTCAAAAATATGTTTTCTACTAAACATGGGCTTGTATGATGGTAGGCTACACTCAATGTAAATGCAATATGTCTGAAAGTTTGGTCCTATGGACTTAGAAGACTGATCCTGTTTAAACGCATAAATTCTCATTTTACATGTCAGTATTGGTTCACCCATATAATCTTTTCTCTTCATGTTTGTCCAACCTGAAACCTTAACATTATGTTAATGTTGCATGTCTCACAGTTTGGTCCTTTGAGTTATTCAAAGAAAATACAGAAATTCTCTTAGTGACTCGCTCGACTTGTACCTCTTGATTCCTTGCCTGTCCTATTTTTTTTATTAATTTATTTGCATTCTCGCCATTACTTGAGTAGCTCAAGGCGTTACAATATCACAATGAGAATAACAAAGTAAATACATGTCATTCATTTCATTTACAGACAACATGATGTAAAATACATGTTTATTACGCATAAGCATTACGTCCTATTCATGTTTTTGTATTTAGGTTGCCCCCAAGCTGAAAGCCGACGTTGTCTTCCTGAGCCCACCGTGGGGAGGACCGGGCTACATGAACAAAGACGTCTATGACTTGGACAACATGGCCGGCTTCCTCAGTGCATATCCTTTACTGTTCACACTAAGTACACCGACATGAGTTTCGCCATTTGCTTTGATCAATACAGTTATATCTTATCTTATGTACATGGTTTATTATGCTTTGCAAGAGCCAAAGTATTCACGACTTTACATGCCTACAAATTGTCTGAATTCTCACAAGGTTACAGAGTTAAATTCGATTGGTTCATTCTAAGGATCATCACTTGATGGAAAAGTTTGAATTTTTCAAAAACTAGTCACATCCAAGAATATTTACAGATTCATGAAGTGCTGTGAAGTGAAATCCTCAAGTTGGTATTAAAATTAAAATGGAGAAATGATATTGACCACACAATAAACCAAGTGCTGAATCTGTAAACTTATCTTAGTCCTTTTGTACAGTCAATATTATCACTGTTCTTCTCCTTAACTAAGTCACTTCTAAGATGATGGAGGTGGCCCGTCAAGTTTCAACCGACATTGCCCTTTTCATTCCCAAGAACTCGGACAGTGAAAAGGTTAGTCCCAGCAGCCTACTTGTACTGGTATCCAAGTATTTACATTAAGAAGTCTCTATTCACCTAGTTTTACTTTTATTAACACTTAAATTCAAAACAGTTTAGGGCCTTACAATAATTGGCAATGCTTTGTACAGTGGAGGACATTCATAATGACAACAGCAATAATGAAAGAACTCTTGTCATGAGAACATTTCTCAATCCCCGTTTCTGTTCTTTTCCTTCTTGTAGATTTGTAACCATTAGTTGGACATAATAAGAATTAGTGGACAAGTGAAAGAACCACCACACACAAGAAGATGACGAGAGACAATACACATGCGATGCACTTGATACGAGAATCAGGGGATGTCACTGTTTATTTTTTAACTCGGTGTACATTGTACTGAGATGAGATGATAACTTACTTACTCTGGAATAACAAGAACTGGAAAACCAAGAGAAGACATCAAGTCTGCTTTTTCTCGTTATAGTTATACCAGAGTTTCACTGTATCATATCGCAACAGATATATTTATTATCAATATTATTGCTATTAGTATTATTGTCATGTCTACTACTATTGTTGTATTATTATCATTGTTTTCAAAAGTATGTCTGTGCTGTGGCTGAATGGTTAACAGTATTAACACGTTGGGTTAACGAGTTTGATCTCCAAGCTGGTGACCTGGGTTCGAATCCCGATGAGTGGCTTGGGCAGTTTTCTAGGCTATCCACCCACGTCCTATCAAAGACGAATGTTAAAATGTAGGTCCCACCTCTTTTGTGATCGAAAAACGTGTCGCTAGGGGTGTAAAACTCGACCTAAAACATCAAAAGTAGTACTCGCCTCTAACCCTCAAAGTGTTGTTCTCCACAGCTGGTGAGTCTGGCAGGGGAGGGGGGCAGGGTGGAGGTGGAGCAGAACTTTGTGGACAGAAAGCTGAAGACAATCACGGCCTACTTTGGTGACCTGGTCATGGACCACGGGGGCGATGGCGGCGGAGAGTGATCTGCTGGTGCAACAACGACCAACTTGTCCGTCATCTCACAGTGTGGCGTATCTGCAGCAAAACTACTGTTGTTAAAAAGTTTTGGAAACCTTTTGCTCTGGCGTAAGAACAGGAAGGACAGAATTGATGTGGATTGGATCATAGAAATAGATCTGCAGAAAAACTTGAGGGTGCTACCCTGAGAGTTTGAACAGCACCTGTCATCGAGAATGAGGAAGAAAGATCATAGCTTCTCCGACACATTTGCTTTCGTGTAGAAAGACATCTTTGAGCTAATCAACGCAGTATAATACTGAGTATAAATTACTCAAATAGGACCAAAAATGTAGACGTGATGCTTCGTGAGATAAGCGACAAACTAATCCAATGTGTTCCCTGGGGCATTGAACAAAAAGAGTCTGTCACTGCCATTCATCCATTATGATATTGTCTCTTGTTTTAGATGCTCAAAGCGTACGTAATGGATCACTATCTATATCACCATATAGAAGTTGAGGATCATTGTTGTTGGCCAAGATACTTCCTGTGAAACAAAGAGCAATTTGTTTCATCTACATGAAACATTGAGTAAACTATATTCTGGGTTCTGCCTTTTTTTTTTTTTCAATCCAAATTCAAAGCTCATGTAAACAGCTTTACTGCTGGCCTCTACTCTATCCAAAGTTAGTTTTTTAAATTATAGATCAGTGACTAAATATTTTTGTCTCATCGAATTTTATTGATGTCAAATCTTAATACTTAATACAGCAAATTGAAGAGGTAGCGAGTTGAGGTTTATGTTTTTTTACTCTAGTAGTGTATTAGTCAAAGTTCACTTTTTGAATTGATTTCAAATAATCAATGTGGACCAATTCAGATTTGATTCATTGTGTAAGATTTTGCTCAGTGTTGTAATGTGTTTCTCTTGCAAGTTAAATTCTTCTTGCTTGCAGTCACAGCCTTCATCTAATGCTAGTTTCATTCTTACATTAGTGGATGAGGAGACCATTTTAACTAAGGACTAATTTAGTACAATGTACTAAAATGTATTTTACTCATTAGTATTTGCTTTAAATCTCTTAATCTACTGCTCATGTAGGTCAGTGTTGTACACCTATTGTACCTACCTGTTCTAGATAGAATTGTGCATGTGGAAGTGACATCTCTACTACAATGTAAATTGTAGCCCACTATAGCACCCTGCCAGTGTGATGAGTATGTTAACACCAGAGGCTTCAGCAGACACACACTCTCACACACACATTTCATTATGAGTTCAGAGCGAGTCTGATATAATCTGAATAGGAAAAGCCCCTGCTCTCTAATAGAAAAGCAAGACCCTCTCAAAGAGAAGAGGACATGTAGTCGAAATCTAAACACCTCCACCTATTGGAATACTGCCATACTCACTGAATTGATATCGCCAACTATGTGAGTGATCAAAAATAGCAACATAGACTGATAGGACAAGCCAAGCTGTACTGAGAAGTCCTGGCACAAATGGCCACCACCACTAAAACATACTGTGTCTAGCTTGCATTTAAACAGTAAAAAAAAGTGTTGACCAGAGATTGGGTTACTTGTGGTAGATGTATGTTGCTAACCAATGATGTGATGAGACAAATGGCAGATTAAGTATTGTGACCAAGGCTTTTTAATTCTTTGCTCTCAAACCTTTGTTTCAATGCTGCAAACCAATGCTTACCTTGGTGCTATGATCTCAGTTATCATGCTTTTGAAGTGTTCATATACATTTGACTAACACGTGCATGTATGCCTTATATTTTGTTTGTTAAAATGTATATTTTCATTACTTGTACAAATACAAAAAAAGTGTTACCTCCGGCTGGAATTTTGTGTGAAATAACTCTTAATGGCTGAGTCGTCAGCATGGTATCTAAATTAATGACTCAAGATCTTTATTGTGTTGTAAAAGAGTCTTTCCCTCACTAAATGTTATTTCTAAAAAGGGAGAGTTCAAAAAGTTGCCTTTTAAGATACGTGTAATATATTTTAATGCAATACTGGAAAACAATTTGGTGTTGGAATGGAAAAGTTTCTTGATCAGATCTCCACCTAGATTTCTTATATAGCCTAGAGCAGAAAAATTCCTCTTGATTTTAGTTCAATTTCATGTAATAGTAATAGTGAACAACTGCAGGGTTAGTAATAGAAATCATATTTTACTTAATTTGTAATTTGTAGTATTTCTGTCAGTTTTTACCAAACAAGTTGTCCTCCATTTGCATTTTTGTGTGTGATGCTCAATAACAATGTTATCTGTAGAAATGCATGCAGATTACTAAGTAACAATAAAGTTGTTTTAAATTAGAAGAAAGAACTTTACTTTGTTGGCATTTATTTTGTACTTTTCAATAAATCAATGTCAGTTTTGTCATATGAAGAAGCACTAGAAAGGAAAAACGTGGAAAACCTCGAATTGTGTACTGCTACACTATCTAGTGCTAGTATGTACATGTTTGTGTTACATGTTTGTGTCCTTGACTAGAACAAGTAGAAGGGCACCTATTTGATGTTTGTAATACACACACACACAGACAATAAAATATAACACCATCAATGAGTAGGTAAGCTCACAGTGGATTTTTCAAGCAATTGTTTTTTTTTATTGACCACCTGGAACAATACGACAAAGAGAAATAAAAACAAGAGAAAATTCAGGATTTTCAAGCATGAACACTTCACTGACTTGACCATAAAGGACCAAGTGACAACATAGATGGCAACAATTCAATGAACAGAAAGCATACTGGTCATAGCTTCATAAATGACAACATGTAAGAAGACTTTACAGCAACAAACATACAATGACATTATGGTTGAACATTCAAAGTCATCGAGCTCAGTCTCAACATTGTTGTAGTGGACATTCAGGTTGTCCAAAGATTGTTGTATGGATGCAAACATATAGTGTGGGTTGCAAAGTGCAATAGGAAATACATTACCCAAAAAAGATGGTTTTCTTTGTGTTGATAAAGGAGCATTTTCTCAACATACTATGAAAAATACATGTAGTCTTGACGGATAGATTTTCACATCACAGAGGGATATTGACTTATACTTATTATACACTTAAAATAAACACATAATTTGATTCTGATTTCTTTGTCAAGTTGAAACAAAGGGTCTGACTATCCATAAAAGAGCCCCTCTCTAACATTACATTTGCTTTCATACACACTGTAGATAAATAAATGATAAGATCTGTGTTCGTGGTGACAACTTTCTCCAAGATCTGTCCTGACCAATAGATACCTTCAAAACCTGGAAAGTTCTTGATGTTACATGACCTTCAAACTACAATTTGTAAAGTAAAGCTTTACATATGGATAGTGCCACTGCTTGGCAATCTCGAACAATCAGTGTATCTAAAGCAGATTTGTACACAGACAAAATTGTGAACTAGCCGTAGGCCTTGTGAGCCTATGCTTTGGCAAAACATACAATAATGAAAATCAATTAACCATGTCAGAGCATATTACAATTACATGTACATAAAAACTGTGGAACATTACACATTGATATGCAAAGAATAGTAAATGGTTTTAAAATACTTTGTGGTTCAGTTTTTCCTTCGTACACATAAATCATAAAATAAAAACACAAGTTTTTCAGTGTAGAAATACAATATAAAACATAACTATATAGGTATGTAAATTGTAAATTATATTGTGCTACTTCAAGCATGACTAGAAGACAAAATCATACATGTACATGTAGTAAGTTAACCGCCATTATGACAACTTGTATAGAGTTGTACACATTCTTCTGCTACCATTTAGAAGGAATGAATTTCATAAATAAGTGCATGTAAAAAAAAAGAAGGAAACCGGATTCGTTCATGGGTATAACAAGTTCCAACATTTAAGATAAGAAATGTACTATTACTAGTAAGTAATAAAGTTTTATAATCATAAGTATGTTATAAATTAATGAACAACTATATATCTATTCAATCTCCCAGCTTCTCAGAATCGCATTTATCTAATTCTCGTGTTGGATATAAGTATTATCCACTGCACATAACAGTAAAAACACATCGAAACCCAACAAGTTCCTAGGCCTCATACACCACCATTGGAAATTGTGAACTACTACTATCTATATAATAAGAGGCAAACTTTTGAACTTCAAGCCAGATCTTCTCCGTTAATACTGCACCAACATGAATGCGGTTTTCACCAAAGTTCTTCATTCGGTCGCCTTTTTTGTAATGAGTGAAATTAGAATAAGTAACCATTTCAAAACAATTTGTAAACAATAAAACTGTGTGATGACATAG
>JAUELK010129247.1:0-11653 GCA_031471215.1 Gastropteron pacificum
TTGGCCTAGATCTAGAATCTAGGTCAGCTTGAGAAAACCCGGCGGAAAATAACCAAAATTGGTTCTTTTCCGCCGGGAGGAGAATACTCAAATTTGGCTATATTCCGCCCGGCGGAAAATAATCACAGCCGTGTCTAAAACAATGAACAAACACTAGACATCTAATACATTTTTAAACAGTAGTAATTACAGTTCTAAAACACGTTCTAAAGACGAAAGTCTACAAGATTACAGAGAAGTCTAATCTAAAATCTAATTACACTAATCACTAATGTATTATTATCATAATACATAATTATATGTATATAGGCCTAGTTAATTGGCTTAAATAATCTGCTTGACTTGACTTGTCTTTTCAACGATTTAGGCCTGTCACTTTCAGTGTGAGTGTCAGGGCCTGTTCATTGTTCTTCACATACCAAAACCATGTGTATATATACAACAATATACATGTAACCGTAATTCGTAATAGTTATTGCGTGCGCTCCGGTTTCAAGGCTAAGTATCGACACGTCATGTTGGAAAAGTGCGCGCATAGCCAAGGCTAGAGTCGTACAGCCCCTTGCCGACACCCTTTTGTAACCAACATCAACGGCACAACGCCTTTCTTTAGGTGGTTCCGCTCTTATTGTGGATGTTTTTATGCTCAGTGACAGTGTGACTGTGATAACAAAAACCGTAGAACATAGATTCTAATTGAAAACTAACCATGTGATCAGTGCAATTGCATACACACTGCTCTGTCATCATTTTTATCCCCTTTGATTGAAAGTTGACGGTAGAGTAAAAGTTGGTATTGGCTTTTTTCTTTTGATGTCATGCCTCAGCCTAGTTTTAAATTGTTTAAAAAATTAACAATTGTTTTGTTCAAGTAGGCCTTCACACTTACATTACAAATGTGTTAGTATTCTTTTCCTCATTTATTTTAAATTTTGTTAATATTTTTTTTTTGCAGCCAAACCTCAGCTGGTTCTAATTTTTGCTACTTTGGCTCCAATGTGAACACAATGGGTGCTCTTCAAAACCAGTCCTGCTTGGATGGACAATTACATCTAGCAAATGACCTTAAAAGGACTGATCTTCAGAGCACACTGTCCCCAAGTGTGAATGCACAGACCCCTGCTAGTGTTGCTGCACTGACAACAAGCATGCCTGCAGGGACCAAGAAATCCTGCGTTGTGTTTAGGCACATTGTCAAACAGACCTTGACAAATGGGGTGAAGGTAGAGTCTGTCACTGTCAATGTGGAATATGGATGTGACTTCAAAAAAGCTTGTGAAGGACAGCCAGAGGACACTGTCCTACTTAATGTAAGTTTGAATGTTATTTGCTTTCTCTTTATAAAGAAAGAAAGGTGTGGTGTAGACTATTGGGAACTTTTAATACATAGTTTATGATTTTTAAATAATGATCTGGTGGTGAAGTGGTCAGAGCGTTGGCCTCGCGAGTCAAAGGTCCGGGGTTCGATCTCCGGCCATGTTGACTCGATTTAGATCATGTGACAGTATTTATTTTCTTATCCACCACCAGGTGTACTCTTGGAAAAGGTATTTTGTCACGACTTTCTCACCTCGCCCATGTGTATATGGGTACCCGACAAAGATGTTTACTATTATTATAACTAGATTGTGCAGGTCAAAGGTCATTCCTCTTCCCATTAGTAAAACTATTTGGGGACTTCCGTGAGTGATAGACGGCTGCCATTGCTCAAACTATGAGGTCAAGAGAGAACTGGCGACCCTAGTAACACCATACCTACTGTAGTACTAGAGGTGTGTGAAACCAGCAACACAAAGGAGGGTAGGAGGGGGGTGGAGGAGACAGAGAGAGAGAACGGCGTAGACGAAAACTGAAGAGACAGAAAGATAATGTTCTTCAAGGATATAAAACTAGCTAAGCGAAAAAGCTCCTGTGGCTGAAAATAAAAGCACATTTTTTAGAACGGTGGATCCAAATTCCAGTATCATACCAGTGAAGATACGCGATAATATAACAAGTTAAAAAAGTGGGATCGTGAATTTTTGAAAATGTATTCTTAAAACAGTCACTTGAGATTGAGCATGACAATGTTGTACACTATATAATAGAGACAGTGAAAGATGTTGGTATGTGTGCCGGCAGCACTACCAGTATGCCTCCCAGGAGGTTGAGATGGCTTTGGAATGAAACAGGCCTGTCAGGGTAATAACATGCTGTTAATTTGTTAATGTAAAGCACTTTGAGCTCAAAGAGAATTAGCGCTCTAAATATAAATTGGCTTTATTATTATAATATATACAATTAGTTCACTGGATATTAAGAATATCATCATTATCAAATTCCTTAGAAATTCTTTGGCTACTTTGGATTGGGCCAAACGTGCCTATCCTGTCTGAGCTGCCCAATGCTATTCATGTCTACAGAAACTGCCATTTTATGTTAGTAATTCTATCAACTTTTTATTCAAGATTAGAACCCATGTATCACTGTGCTGTAATAAGTATGGCAACATTTTAAGATTTCTCCTTTCCAGCAGCTACTGTAACAGTACATTTTTGATTATGTGTAATAATCCTCTTTCAGTAAGCCTGATGTTTGTAGTGACAATTATGTTTGTTTTTTAATCATGTGAAGGCAACAGTTGATGGTCATCAGGGGAAATTGTACTGCTGCTCCTCTGACAACTGTAACACCAATGAAAAGATTCCCCATCCTCCTGCTGAGAACAGGTTATGTTACACTGGTCCTATCAAGAAATCTGGAAGTTTGTATGGTGAGTAGGGCCAATGGCAAGCAGAAATTTGTTAATATTATATAATGCTTGTTGTCTGTACACATTATTTGTCTTTTGCTGTGGAATAAATTACACTTCTTTCACTTTCGTTGTATCAGGAAGAATAATTTCAGCAAGTTCATTTCCAACAGCTTCAGGTTATAACAGTTTCTGGGCAATTCTAATGTAATTGAAACTTTTAGGAGCCTCATGGGTTTAAGTTTGAACCTGTCCAAATGGCCACCTAACATTTGTCTACAGCCAACAGGCCTTTTATGATTTTCACTTGTGGATTGATGGCAAAAGAGGGCACACATAGGCTTATGTACATTAACATATGTATGTACACACTGTTCCAGGATTGTGGGTTACTGAAGGCTACTAAGTACTGATTAAGTAGTCAGATAGTATATAGACAAGATTTTTATCATTTTAACATGACATCAATAAGTAGCTTGTTAGATAGGGAATCATCTTCTGCTGGATGATGATGAATCGAGAAGAAAAACTTAATGGAGGGTGAACAGAGGCAGTGGCAAGTACAGGTGCTCATTGTGGGAAGTTCTTCTTTAAGTGATTATGACAAGAATGTTTGTCATATCAAGAGTATTTTTAACAATCTTAGAAACCATTGATCACAGAAGCAATTGGCTCGTCAATTGCTCTTCATTTTCACTCATGGTCTTGTTCTTTTTCTTCCTTTTTGCTTTGCAGCGGAGTTAACATCATGTGCACACCCAGACACAATTTGTGCCAAATCTGTCTTGTACCATGAGAATGGAACTAAAGTGTCTGAAACTCTGTATTGTGATGAGAGTCAAAAGTGCCAAAAGCAGCTGGCCTCTGGTGCTTACAGGTCACACACTGGGGTCAGTCTCCATCATTCTTCTATTTCTATTACACTGTTTTATCACATGTTAGTGAAAATTCCATTGCACAAGTTTGGAATAATCATTTAATTCATTTACACTACCGAAACTGGGTGCTTCTTTTTCCTGAAACCTATTGAAACCGGGTGCTCCTTTTTTTCCGAAACTACGAAACCTACCTACAGCTATCCTTGAGTGAACTCACTCAATTTGCAAACTGCCTAATTACCACAGTTGGTTTCTCCTAATTAAACTACATTTTTTTTTAAAGCACTAACTTAACAGTGACAAGAATCATTACAAATGATCTCTTATTCTAGGCCTTATCCTTGTTATCAAAAATCGATCCCCAACTGCGTTCAGTACTGATATCAACGTTTTCTGTTGGTTTCAGACTGTTTCGATGGGTTTTGGTAGGTTTTGGAAAAAAGAACCATAGGTTTCTGTGGGTTTCGGAAAAAAGAAACACCCCACCTTAAAGATTTATAGCCTTGTCTTTCTACTAGTGAGATTTATTGTCTATCTTTCTTCTCTCTATGTGTAAAGTTGTCATGATGTTTCCTGGATAAATAGCCCTTTTGTCATTTTCTCATAAAGTCAATGCAGTACTGGAGTCATTTTTGTCACTTTGTCGTTTATGTTGTTGTGATTCAACAGTTAAGAAAAACACAGGAGATGGAAAAAAGAGACTAAGAGTCAAGCATCATGTTGCTGTTACATATTTCCTGTGAGACTTGGACATTAAACAAAACTCAGAAAGGGACAGTCAAGGTCCATTGTATGCCTTTTCTTATTCTTGGTGAGGGATCTCTGGATAAATAAATAAAGTGCTCAGTCTCTAATTTTGCAAAATTGTAATTTCAGAAGGTCCGTAAGGCCAACAATATGACAGAGCAGCTGTGGTGCTGTGATGTGCAAACCTGCTTCAAGCCACAGTGGCCGATTGTGTCCAAGGCCATGAATGGTTCCAAGTACGGGGCCACCAACCCTTCAACACTGTACAAACCTGCTGCTTCAGACAAGGACCAGAGTAATTTGGTGGTTGTGAGTCTGGTCCTCACTCTTCTCCTGGTGTGCTCTGTGGGTGGTGGGGTTCTCATTGTGATGGCCTGTCGCAGGAGGGAGCAAGGGAGAGACCCCAATGTCATCATGCAGTATGAAAGGCTCTCCAACTCTGACATCGACATGTCAGAGGCTGTTGTTTTATAATCAAATTTGTCTTCTATTTTGTTCTCTTCTTATTTTTCTCTTCTCATTCATCCTTTATTTTGATGCTCTGTAAAGCTTCATGCTTGGTTAAGGGTTGCCAGTCCAGTTTTTCAGGCTCAGGTCTTTTTTCCGGAAAAAAAAAACCCAGACTAGAAAATCTCGCTGGACACCTTCGATGGGCAAAACATAAAGCTTGATCTTAATAACGCCAATTTTCTGAGACAAAGTATTAATTTAGGTAAGGTTTCTTTACTTCCGTTCCCAGTCCCATCGGATTGTTTATGCTGACGACGAAGTGCTCTCAGGTCTAATTACTCTATCTATGCCTGTGAGCTTTAATTTCATCGTATTTTAATTGGGCTCAAAACAGCACTTCAATCGGGAAATTATGACTGTTTTCTCACTGCATCAGGATTTTCTCATGTGAAAGTTAATGCTACCGGACTGGTACCGTAAAAGTCAATAGTTCGGGCGAGGCACAGTCTCTCCTTTCTTTATCGTACACGTATACGGTACTATCATAGAGTAGGGCCATGCGACAACATTTTCAGGCTTTTTTGTTGAGACCTGCTGGCAACCCTGTTGGTTAATTTAGAGAACATCCGAGTTGTCTCCTTTTTATTGTTCCTTTCACCTTATAAAGTGGTCTCTGCCTAGGTGCACATCCAATTGGGACAAAAAAAATTATGTATATAGTTTGAATGAGTGCTTTTAATAGGCTTGTTGTTTGCCATATGATGGAGGATGCATCGCAGCAGGTTTGGTAAAATCATGATTATTTTTAAAGCATTAAGTTGAATCTGAAAAGGCCATTGGCAAATCTTTGCACCACATAGTTTTATCTAGTGATGATGTGTGAAAATCAAAGCAGCCTTTCGTTTTCATACTTTGAACAAATAGTTTAAGGCAGAGACTGTTGTATTCTTTCTTTAAAGATCTTTTTTGGTGGACAAGTGGACATGTATTTTGTCGAAGAGAGTCATTGAGGTTTTTAATTTATATCTTGTACAGACATACATAAATTGTTTTGGACCCCAAGCATTTTTTCTTTTAATTCATGAAAAACACCAACCATTTACTGTTAGTAATGTTTATTCCTTTCCATACAACACATTGAAAATATGTACATTTGTGAAATGGCCATTTTGGATCTATTTCATAATGAGCGGAAAGGGGAAGACAAAAAAAGGCATTGATGTGTGCTTTTGTAGATGACAGACATTTATAAACACAAAACTAAAACATATGTTTTTTTTATTACAATGCAACAAGCTTCAGAAATATATTTCTAACTTTTTTGGTGAACACCATTGAAATCACTTGACTGACTGATTTTCTCCGATGCAGTTTGAGTTCCAGACCACCTCCAACAAGATAATTCTCAAACAATTAGCGATGTTGATTTCTCACTGTCCCATTGCTGTGTTACACACATATTTTAGAAGGAAGGATCAAAATATTATCTCTGTTATATATAGTGTGTATCAGTGATGTAAATTGTTCAGATCTAGTCTTAGTCTGCAATGACATTTTTCAGAGTGCAAATCATAGTAAAAAGTCATAAAACCCCAGTCTACAGATTAAATCAAGACTCATGAGGGGATCCGATGGTTGCAATCATGTTCAGACCTTTTCGTCATCCCATATTTACATCCTTGGATTGGTATATCTTTTTGATATTGAGGACTCTATTATTGGAGCAAAGCAGTTGTTGTTTCTATCTGGTAGACAAAATTAGCCTGTTTGTTGAGAGAGCCTGAAGTCACATGAAAGCAACTACTGTATGTCTACAGAGGTGATATTGTTGTCTTTTACTAAGGCATATGAATACACAGCGATGACTGTAGCGCCTTCCATGTATACTGATGCTTATTTACCTGTCCATCCATGGTGAGGCAATGGGCTCAGTTGGTCTTCAGCAATGATATGCAAATGTACTATTGATATTGGGTTCTCTCATGCATTTTCAGCTTTGTCTATAGATTCTGTCTTTTTGTATAATCAATGTGATTACCACTGTACTTGTTTTCTTTTGTAATCAAAACTTTATCTTCCACTGAGACAAATTTGTCCTCATGTATATTGCTAAATGTTGTAATAATAATCTTATTATGGTAAGAACTTGTTAAATTGATATTTTAATTTCATGTTGTATTGCGGAACCAACTGATGTGGAAGAAAGGATCAGACAGCACATAATGTTCTAGTCCTGAATGTACATCCCTCAAAATCAAAACAGAAAAAATGTGCTGTTCTTGGATGAGTTTTTAAAGAGAAATGTTGTGTGCCATGTAGCTATAGCATGATTGATATGCATGTATTGTTGTTGTTTTGAGATATTATCTTATTCAACCTTGAACTGATGGAGTGTGCATCAGGCTGTTTTTCAAAAATGTTTTGTCTTTAGTTAAAAGAAGGCCTTACATATTAAGGTGGATTGAATGGCGGCAGGTTGAATGAAACCATAGCTTTAGGCTTCTCTCAAACCATTTTGGTTTCCAATTTATCTAAACAATGACAACTGCCAAAGTGATTGTCCTTTGCTTTCAATCATAATTAAAGTTACGTCTTGTTGATAATTGGACTAAACTAGTCACTTTTGGTGTAATTTTGTCTTTGAAAAAAAAAGAGCATTGAATTTGTGAGTGAATTCAGTACACATAAATTGTGGTTAGTACAGTAATGTTCAAATGGTTGTTTACTGGACAAAAAGAAAAGAGCTCTTTCAATGAAAAATGTCCTGTCTTGTTGTTTAGAGACAAAGATCTAAAATGTGACAGCATTGGATTGTGTGTCATGCATATTTACATCTATCTTTGCATGTTTTTATGGTGGAAGAATGATCATTGACAACATTCACCAAAGTTGTCTTGGGACCAAATTGTTGATAATGATCAGACCCAAGGAACATTTGCCATAGCACTTTGTTTGACTTTACACATACATTGTAGAATGTTTTCAGGAGTGGTTTCTATATAACTGAATGCTTTTAATGCTTTCTTTCATGTTTTTTGCTGTTGGTGCTACTACTTAACCACATTGCATTGTATTCCATACAAATACTTAACCACATTGGATTGTATTCCATTCAAGTGTATTTAAAGATGTACATTTCATTCCATAAGATGCTCTGTGATTCAATAGTTGTAAGCAGTCACTGCATTTGTCTTGTGTTCTCTGGAGATATCAATGTAGTCTATTAGTACAGTGAATATGTCTCAGTACTGACAAGTATTGGTTTCAGAAGATATCAATGAAAGAGCATGTTTCACTAGCCTTCTGGCGGGCATATCTTTGAGGGTTACGTAACACTAATAAAACCTTAAGTCCTTTACTAGTCTAGTGCATCTGTGCATGAGCCAATTTCATGTGGACAATTTGGACAAGCCATTTTGTTTTTCTATATATTCTTTACATTTACTACACAAACTCTTACTGAAATTGATCTTACTGGCACCAAATCAAAATGTCTTTTTGTCAACATTTGTGACTTCTTTTTTTAGGTGAATAATAATGTAAAACGGGTATGTAGTGAATCCTCAAGACTTATAGATGTTTGTGCCTCTATGTCTAGTCACTCAGTTTCGTATAGTTAAGTTTTAGACTCTTGCATTTGAAAAGACAATAGGTCTGTTTATGTCTTTCGCTACCTAATCCATAATGCAAGAATCTACTGTCTGTCCAACTTGCAAAACTGGATTTTTAATATTTTAAAATAAAGCACACTGCACAATTTTTTTATTTTGTTGACTGGAGATATTCACAGGGAAAAGAATTCATTGTGAAGTTCTGAACTGTTACTGTTTGTTATGAGGAAACGGTATTGACCTATTTTTTTAAAAGGGGGGGAAACTGAACTTTTTTCTAGAAGAATAAATCACAGGTGTCACAATTGTAATTAATGACAAAAAAGTTGTGTTGAGCTGATTTACGATGATAATGCATAACTAACACTTGCAACATTTTTATTCAGAATAGAAATAGAACTGGATTGATTAGCAGTTTCAAGCATCCCAGCCCTGCAACATGATCTGAACAATACTTCACTGTTCATGTTATTAATTCAATAGATGTTCTTTTGTGAACAAAGACAACAAATAAGCATTTTTTCTACACTATCACTATCACTACTGCAATCTTTGTCCATGACAAACTCATTCAGACTTTAGGTGCATTTTCAGAAATGAGTATTGACATAGGATGTGGTTTTGTTTTGGTTATACATTATTTATGGAACCACAACACAATTTTGTACACATTTTGTATAAGATATTAAATTTCCTTTGTGCCGAGCACTGATCAAGTTTTGCTACAAATTTATATCGAAAATTGAAAAAAAAAGGAACATGAGAATAAATTGGAACAACAGTCGACTCTTCTTGCCACAGGCATTGCTAAGTAAGAAAGTATATCCATGTTTTGTTACAGTTACAGTACCTGAAAGGAAAGCTCTAGGGTATTGATATTTTTTATTTTAGTTCAGAGTGGAGTCTACCATCTTGGCGGTGGTGTCAATTGAGGTCTGCTGGAATGAGCATTTGGTCTGTTGATTGATGTAAAAAATAGAATTAAAATTAATACAATGATAAGTTGTTTTTATTTGTATTATTCTTTCCAATGAGATAACTTTATAAATGACTGATTTATAGAATTGAAGCATAATTCAACATTGCTGTTTTGTATGATTGATAAATAAAATGATTATAAAGCATTTGCCATTTCTCTAAGTCATTACCTTTACATGTACTACGAAAATCACTTTTTTTATTGACAGACAGCACACTTTTTTCTCTCCTTTTTTGCTTGGCAATATCAAAATGAATATGTTATTGTTATACATTGTACTTGTACTTAAAATAACAGATCATAATAAACTTTTTACATAAACCGTCTTCTCACTTGTATCCTATTTCAGTTACATGCTGTATGCTTGTACAATGACTGGATGTATGTGGCTCTTTTGGTATTTATTTTTATTGTAGTTTGTTCGTATAGTTACTGATAATCACAACACATAATGGCGCTTGCACTTTATTGGTAACTCGTTTATTGAACGTTAGCCATAGCTGGCTCAGGACACGTACATTGGTCAACTGCCGGACAAGGGAACAGAAACAACAAATACAATCTCACGTGCACTGACAAATAAACTGAAAATTGAGCTACATGACATGTACATTGATTATCTATCCATTACATTCCTTATTACCCTTACATAATGTACATGTAGGCTAGTTGGCAAATCGAAAACATGAATATACAATACATATCTTCTAGAAAAGCACGCTTACACATATATATTGAAAACCACACCGTTTTATCCTATAAATTACATAATATTATTTAATATAAACTGAATTTTACAGGAGCATTGATTTTTCTACAACTCCGCCTAAGCATATGAGTAGGAGGCACAGTTACTGTTAGGACACTCAGTACACGTATTCTGTTCTGACTCAGCTGCACTATTGCATTCTGACTCTGACTGAGGGAATGCTAGTTTGTGTCTGTCTTGGTCACCTCATTTGGAATGAGGTTCGAATCATTTAATTCCTCCGCAGACACTCTGATTTGCTCAGTGACCAGTGTCGCGGGACTCTACATGTTCATTATCAACTTCCTACTATAGTTATCAGAACACATAAAGCGATTGCACTTTGATAGTAACTCGTTTATTAAACGTTAGCCATGACTGGCTCAAGACAGGTACACTGGTCAACTGCCGGGCAACGGAAGAAGAACAACAACAATACAATCTCACGTGCACATTAAGGGGACACTACAATGACAGATGAACAGACAATTAAGCTACATTGATTACCTATTTATTACAGTTCGCCTCTCTCTATACATAAATCTGTGTAGTATGAATACATAGTATGATGGCACTTTCATAATCATAAAATATAGAGTGCTGAGCAAACAAGTCGCAAGTCAAACATGCTTTCTCAAGGTAGACACAAATCAGAAAACTTAGTGACGGAAGTTTGAAGTTACTTAGCAACATTCTAGTTGTACATATACTATAGTGAAGGATTTTCCCACTATTGTGAACAACTTTGTCAATTGTTTCACACAAGTTCAAGTTCAAGCACCAGGGCTACAGAAAATAATGTGACATACACCTGGTTACGTTTGTAACCATCAATGTTTTAATGTTGTATAATGTGTCAATATTGGCAGTACATGTATCAACTCAAAGGCTGCATTGCACACAGAAATCATCTGGTCCGAAGGGGTCTTCTGACTGCATTGCACAATTGACTGAACAAGGGACCGTTTTAGCCCCCCCCCCTTCCCCCCCTCAGTCCCAGTAGCAGAACTAGGCTGCCAGTTGGTCTGGAATCAGCTGACGCAAAAAATGTAAAAGTCCATGTTTAAAAAAAAAACATTTTTTAATGATAGACCCCCCCCCCCCCTCCGGCAACGCCGGGTAAATCAGCTAGCATGATCTAATTGTGTCGATGGAAGTGCCAAATCAAAACAATACCCCCCCCCCCCCACACACACTTTTTTCAGCGAAACGGACAAAAAGCACACCAATCTGTAAAGGGTTGTCTCCATTATAACGTTGTGCACTCAATTTGGCAGGCAAACATTCCCTATTCTAGTGGTGTTTGCCCAGAGACACACTAACAGCATTAGGTGAAGAGGGGGGGGGGGGGGGGGTACTTGCATAATTCAAGTTCAAGAGACAATAAACGGTACCCCTCTGACTGAGGCATGCCTGGTGTCGGCGAGGTATTCGCTGTCGAGGTCATTGTCATCGTCGTCGTCGTCTTCGTCAGCGAAAGGAGCGCTGGGGGGGGGGGGGGGGGGGGGG
>JAUELK010129469.1:0-11652 GCA_031471215.1 Gastropteron pacificum
ACAGCAAACCGGAACAGAAAATATTTCGTTGAAATTAAAAGTCTGAATCGGCCAGAAGGGGGCGCGGTTCCCCATGTTTTATTGTTTACAAATTGTTTTGAAATGGTTTCTTATTCTAATTTTACTTATTACAAATAGCAGACCGAAAGAAGAACATTGGTGAAAACCGCATCCAGTTTGGTGCAGTATTAATGGAGAAGATCTGGCTTTAAGTTCAAAAGTTTGCCTCTTATTTATATAGATAATGCAAAGTGAAGAAAGAAATTTAACAAGATACCGAGAGGAAAACATCCTGGGCTCCGTTCAAGAAGCCATTTGAACTCGCGGTGCACTTTTCTGCCACCCAGGCGCTTTTTGCACGCCAGGCTCACTTGCTGAACGCTTGTGCCTGCTTTTGAGCTGTCCAAATCATTTGATTGATTGATGTACATGCTGATATCCATTGGCCGCACAGCGCAAGCGACTTTAGTGGGGCGACCGAAATGTTGTTCGCAAAACACGCCGTGAAAAGCGATGAGAAATAAGGCAACCTGATCGGTCGGGATATCGGTATTATTATTATTATTATTATCGAATTTCGAGACGCGAAAACGCTTCTCTCGGCCATCTGATGGTACAGCTAGATCATTGGAAAGAACAGACAGAACATGTTCTTGTGGCACATTTTATTGAGATTGAGTTCAATGTGAAAGAGAAACAGTGGGTTGAAGACGACCACTGGACCCATGACGGCGAATTGGGAGTGTGGGACTACTTACGTTTAGTTTTTTCTTTCATTTACAAAGTAATTGTGTGCCGGTAATTGATTTTAAAAAAAGAGTGCCTACATTTAAAACATGAAACCTTAGATGTACATGCAAATATGTGTGTCAGTTCTTGTTGTATCAGCAAAAACGGTTTATGTCTCGTCTCAACGGGACTGTTACGTTTCTTTCACGTGGCATGCAGCAGATGAGGTACATGAGACAGCCCGGTATGATTGATGTCGCTGGCGATGACAGGTTGAGTCAGGGTTTCAGTTTATTGTTGTTGAAGTTGAATAGGCTACTTCACTAACTACAGATCACAAAAACTCGGTTATGAAGTTATGAATACTCAACTCTATTGAATTTTGAGCCGGTGGCCTGGATTTTGTAAGACTACTTAACTCAAAATGTGCATTGTGTAATACTCGGTAATATAAGCGTAATGTATTTGGATTTGAGAGTACATGTACATGAATTATGCATAAACAGATATATGCGAAACATAGTGCTTATTTGTCATACGATATGGTATGACGAATAAGTAGTAGGCCCTTGTCCGTCATACGTACGATGAGATCAGTTTGGTAAGTGCTAATGACTGCTAAGGGATTTTCCACAAGAGAGTTTTGTTTGACAGGTATTCCTATGTCGACACTTAGGATGCCCCAAATAGGGGTGTCAGGTCAAACTTCACAGGCAAGTTACAACATCATACACTTACACCAACAGTAGAAGTCAAATTTGTTCCGACCTACGTGTGATTGGGTTTGGTTCCATCTTGTCTGTGATTGGCTGAGAACGCCCATCTCATGGCATGACGGATAAGGGCTGCCCATGCGAAAAGACGGAGTAGGCACTAGTTTGACAAATTTTAATTTCATTTAGGGCTTTGCACTCATAATAATATAATTGAACTTTAACGTTTTGTAGCCGAAGTCCAGTGCAAAACACTCACAACAGTATGGAATTGGGAATTGGTACAGTATTTCTTTCTTGATGCATTACATCGTTCCTACAACCGTACGCATGGTACAAATTATGTAATATGTATGTGCATTAATAAAAGAGTACTGTATTTAGCTTAGTGCTCTTAACAATAAACAAGTTCAAGTTGCAGCATGTGATTGTGATGTTGGAGAGGCAATAACAGTTTAACAAAAAATTTAAAGGGAAATGCATCAATACATTACTAACTACTCAATCTACCTTTCCGTATTTGATATGGAGAATCTAGTTTTATGCTATACGATAGTGTAGTAATGTACATTATGTAATGTGGTCTGCACGGGTCGAATGACCTAATAATACTGACATTAGTCAACAGGTTCATACTACTCTTACAGTGTACGGTAGGCTACTTGTAGGCCTACCATGAGAACTGGTGGTAGTGATAGAGCCTACATCATCATAGAGCAAACGTGCACACGCAGGAGAAATGTAAATTGCTGGTACAACAATTTGTACAACACCTGGTTGCATTGCTGTTTGAAAAAAAAATAAATACACAGTACAATGTACCGGTATGTCTTCTTCTGTAGGATAGGCAGCCAGTCTTGATTAATCAAGTTTTCATTTTCAGAAAACTAGGCCTACAGAAAAAAAGTCTTAAGTTTGATATTGACTTCATATTCATGTAGCCTGCCAGTACTGTACACAATGTAGGCCTACTAACATACCATTTAAGAGGGAAAAAAGACATTCATATGTGTATTTCTTATACTTATATGCTGCATACAACACAGCAGCAAAAGAACAACACAACAAATAAAACAGACGATGAATGAATGACGAATCAATTAACTGATCATTTTAAGTTGAACGTCTTGTTTATTGTCAATGAATTGAACGTGAATTTTGCATTCTCCATTTCTCTCAATTTTGACTAGAGCACACAACGCATGCCTCTAGTCTAACTTTTAGAACATCATGAACTATTGACAAACAACATGATTCCTGTCGTAAAAAGAAGCACAGCAATTTCATACATTTATCCTTTGAATAGCTTTTAAAAAAGGGCATGGGTCCTCGCACGTTAACCTGTTATAAGTACATGTAGAGTAAAAGTTGTCACCAATTAACTTTGATTGTGGTCGCACGGTTAGAGGGTCCATTCGGTACGGTTGGGGACTTTTAAAAAAATGGATTCTGACTATCAATATCAATCATTGCATGCAGGACTGTTCAAACCCTTTTTTTTCAATCTGACTAATATGCCTACTTGTTGATATAATGTATAATGACATTTCTACCAACTAGTCTACTATCAACAGCACACTTCCTCAAAACCATTTCCATGTGTCGCCATGCCGAACTTTGTACATGACCCACACAAGAATACACAGTACGAATGATATACATACATTTGTATATCAAAACCATTTCCATGTGTCGCCATGCTGAACTTTTACACGACCCATACAAGAACACACAGTACGAATGATCCATGTACATGTAATTGTGAATTCATTTCTGATTGTAGGTTGTAACGTAAACAACACAAATCGTTTAAAATCATACTGTGACACAGCAGTACCCGTCAAAACAACACATTTCAAAATGGGTATCAATATCAAAGATCTAAGTCCATTTGCAAAACAACACATTTCAAAGTGGGTATATCAATGTCAAAGATCTAAGTCCATTTGCAAAACAAAAGAAATTACTAATTATATATAGGAGCAACAGTAGAAAATATAACAAGGACAGCTCAAAGTATAACATGATTGTTTTCAAAGTAGGCTATGAATACATTATAATGTATCTCTCATGACAATAGGGGCAGGGGCCTACAATTTCAGGAAAGTTCAAACTAAAAGGATGAACATCCTAAATAAGAGAGAGAGAGAGACACACACACACACATGATACATTATGATATTGATAGAGGTAGTCCTAAATGTAGAGATGGAGGTATACAAAGTGAACAACATTATATAATGCAACACTTTGTGTTAAGGCTGCTGCTACTGCTACAGCAAAAGGATGACAGTACCAGTATTCATATGGTTGCGATTATACATGTATTATTATTATGCATAGTTTTCAAATACATCATGTAAATATATCAGCTAAACACAAACTGCATACACCATTCATGTAGCCAACACATACATGATGCATTAAAAAAAACAAAAAAACCAATCAAAAGCTAAATCAATGTGAGCATGTCATCAAACATACACCCTGTATGTGCACACACAAGGGTTGATTGAACATTTTCCCTGGTACAATGTAATTTCCGTTTCCTTCTACTTGGCCGATGGCCTATGTAAATTAGCATTACATATTAAACTCTGAACAATATTTCATCAATCAACATACATCATACAGTATGCTAGGACTTATAAATAATTTCAACAGCCCCAAACACAATACCTTTTAAAGAAACAATGAAATGTATTGTAAGAGTAAGAAAAATAACTAAACTACATGCAGGGCCTACATACTACATGTATCATAATGGCAAAGTCTTGTTAAATGTCAATGCAAACATAATCTGAAAACAGAAGTCAAAACGTAATAGTAATAATACAATGTCCCTTAAAATGAAATTTATACCGAAACCGGTACTAGGGTAACAGTAGTTCAAAATTCGAAGAAGAACACAAATTGAATTTATCAAATACATTGTAATGTATTGAACACAGCAGTAGAGATTTCAACATAATCACTGGTTGTAATGTTGAGAGAATCTACCAAGGCACTTCAACTCTAAATGTATTATTTGTTATACATGTAGTATTACTTGTAGTAAGTATAGGCCTACATGTAGATAACCAAGAGAAAGCTTGAACATGAGAAATGTTGTATTCAATATTAGTGAAAAGAAAGGATACTGGCAGGCTACTGATGTATCATCTAAAAGTTGCTCCATGATTTGGCAAAGTAAGTTGATGACTAGTGTGCCCAAGACATTTTGTTCAACCGTGTATAATACATAAATGCTTAATACTGATATACCATGTCTGCACACATATTATTTTCCATCAATGATACTGATGTACTGAAAGTGTACCATAGATAGAGCTACTTGGTTGTCAATATTTTGTGTAAAAATACACAAAATGACTATTCCGGTGGTATACCAGAAAACATTAATTTTAAAATTCTTGCCGATTACATTTTATTGTACTTCTTTTCTTCCTTTTAATGTTGATGTTTAGCAACAGAGAGCGTCTTTTTAGATACCAGTATCTTCTACATTTTTTATTGTTATTGAAAACACATTATATTTAAGTGTAGAACTAGAACACACACACAACATGGACATAACATAAATGTATCAAGTTGACACATTATATTATTAGAGTAATACATCTACAATTTTTAATCTGTACTGAGAGCATTAAACTGATAAAAAGCAAAGAAATTCCTCTAAGTTCTCAGTCCAACATTTTGTGTGGATCTCATTGCCAACGAGGAAGTCAGCAAAATCTTCACATAAAAAAAACCCTCCGGCTAGAGATCTATATTATTTATTATTTTCAGCACCAGACAGTGGGACAGACAATGCCATATTTTCCTTTAAAGTTCAAAGACTGCTTTCCCACCCTTAAACCCCTCTGTGGCATGCTTTATGGCAGCTTTGTATTCATGAAGATGAAAAGCTTCACATGGCACTGGTGAAAATTTCTTCTCTCTCATTAACTGAAACAGATCACCCAACATTCTGATTCGTTCAAGGTCATTTCCAGGTCTCCTGTTCCATTCAGTATTCCAGTAACCACAGAGTGTGATCTCCTTGAAAATTAGAGCTCCTGTTGGTGCCATTATTGGCCTCTTTGACATTCCTCCATATGTTACCATGATTCCCCTTTGATCAAGATATCTTATCAACTCAGTGGCTGAGCTGCCACCAATACCATTAAATGCCAGTTGCGGTTTTCCAAGGTTTTTTATCAAGTCTTTCATGCCAGGAGTTCTGACAAATTCTTCTTTGACAACGCAATCAGCACCATACCCCTCAAGTCGTTTCTTCAGGTCAGAAAAGTCAGGACGATCTCTAACAATGTTGATAGTCTTTATTTTCCACTCTTTAGCCAGTTGAATCACAGCAACTCCAACTGCACTGTTAGCACCATTTTGTATGATAACATCACCTGGTTTCAATTTAACATAATCCTTAAGCATACGATATGCTGTGCAACCATTCACAGAAACTGTTGCTGCAGCAACTGCTGGTATGTCATTTGGAACTTTAATGACTTCCTTATCTTGTGAAATTTGGTGTGTTTGCCATGTACCCCAAGCTGGATTTTTAGGAATAATCCAATCACCTTGACTTAATCCTTTCACTTCTGTACCAACTTTGACAATCTTGCCTACCCCTTCATTGCCAAGGGGTGTTGGAAGTGGTGGCTTCACAAAATACGTACCCTCGATCATATTGATGTCAGAGGGATTGATGGGAGCATAGATCATTTTCACAAGAACTTGACGGGCCTCTAATGTGTCCGGTGTGTCAATCGTTCTGCACTGCACAGCACCATTCGGATCACCATATTCGTCGATGTACAACTGAGAGGAGCTTAGAAGTCGTCTGTTTTTGTAACAAAGATTGCGACTTGTTAGTATGGAAATATTGCTAAAAACTTTCCTCGCCAAGGATCCTGACATCTTCACTGTGGGCGTCGCCATGTTTGTTATTGTCGGAAGTGTACAACTTTCAACTTGCCAAGAAACCGTCTTGTTGCGCATGTTCGGGAACTAAGCAACGATAGTAACAAGATGGCGACCTCCCGTCGCGTTCTGTGTAACTAAATGCAACATTATTTTTCATTATTGTTGTCGTTTTTACCTATAGGATTGCTTTCATCTATTCATTTCAACGATGTCTAAACCTGGTAAGCGTGGCAAAAGTGGAGATGTTAAAGGAAGCCCCTCTGCAGGCGGCAAGTGGGACTTAGCTTTGACATCTGCGACTTTACATGAGGTAAGCAAGAAGGCCAAGGCTAACACTAAACAGCAACGCCAAGGCAAGAGTCATGGAGTTTAAGTAAAAGGCTTTAGACATTAGACGTAAATATATATGCCTGGATCTATAGTCTAGTAGAACTTGTTTTTAGCGTGGCGTATTCTTGTTTCTTGTAGCCTACATGTAGTGTCAGCCTTCTTACTTGGACAGTACCAGACTACTAGAGAGAGAGAGAGAGAGAGAGAAAGAGGGAGACTTGATAGCACAGTAGAACAGAAGAACATACTGATTCACCTAAGCCATGCCTATTATGGCAGAATTAAATTGTCACATATTATTGATGTAGTTTTTTTTTGGAAATCACTTTACAAGATTCAAGATTCAAGATTTCTATTTGGTTCTCAAGTACAGTCATACATAAGAGCAATACTCGTACAATGCTAATAGGTATATATTTCTCTTATGAACATGGAAATACATTTGCCTACCAGCCATTGGCGCAAACATGAAATTGAAACCGAAAGCAAGACAGAATGTAAACACTGAATACAAAAGAGCTACAACAATTAGTACAGATGAGTTCCAACTCCAATTCTACTCTGTGACAATTTTTAAACACTTCCATATTATAAAAAGAGATGTTTTTTCAATCGGTCATCTGTCAATTTTGACAAAAGTTAACATACAAACTCTACAAAGAAAGAGAAAACTGAACGTTTTACTACCTTAATGAATGACAATTTTACACACTTTTTGGTCTAATTTACTAACATTCTATTTTCTCAGGAATCTTGGACTCCATCTGTGACCTGGATTGTTGGCCGTCAGATTGAGGATTTCAAGCACATTGATACACTGAACACCATTGTGCAGACAGGCACAAGAAAGCTGTTTTCAGTGGTGACTAAGGATCAGCTTTACACTGATGTAAGTTTAGTGGTATGATCGCTAGTTATTAGTTGTGGTGCTAAATACCTTGTATACCGTACGATTATTTGTGATTTTAAATCAAGGTTCTTGTAATATTGTGTACTCATTTCAATGAAAACGAAGGCTTCTTCTGTCCAAGGATACTTTGCCATATCACTTAATTATTGCAATAATGCAATGAGTTTCTCACCCACTCAAGAAAACTTCAAACATGTATCTGGTATTTTGCAAGTGTCTTTTATTGTACTTTATGGTTTTTTTAAAAGATGTCTTTTGAATCAATTTGGAAATGCTTAGCTTATGACTTGTACTGTTCTTGTCCCTATATTTCTAAAAATAGGTAAAAGACCTTGGCAATCCAAAGGTTAAAAAGGCAAAAGAAATCCCTGCCAACTCTGAAGTCTGTGAAGCATGCAAGCCACATGTGGATGCGAATGAACCTATTCCTATTCCCCTCCTAGCCAAACTGATAAAATGGAAGTTGTTGGCTATAAAATCTGCAGACCAAAAAAGGAGGGACCTGGAATCAAAGGTAAGGTGGTTTACACCTTGAGACTTTGTTTGTTTGAATATTGTTCTGTGTGTTGTATTTTCTGGCCACATCGGCAAATGTAACTCCTTCGTAGAATTCATCATTTTGGTGACATTAGAATTAGGTACATGTTTAGTTACAATCTTATTCTGTATGTAGATTTTTCTGTTGTGATCCATCAGTTCTTTCACATTGAACACTTTGCAATATATGGTCTTGAAACATAATCAAGGAAATGCTTTCGATTGACATGCTTAGGAGAGAAAGGAAACAAAGAAAATAAAAAGGCTGCAAATTGTTATTGTATATCATAATCTTTGAATCAGAAATGTCTAGTACTTAAGTACTATTATAAATCATTACTGTGTCTTTTTAAAGGCATCAATCAAACACAGACATGTTCACATCACTTTCACAGTCACTGTCACTTCTGATGCTTATCTTTCTCATGACCTTGATAGTTATGCATCAATGACAATCCATCATTATATTGTCATATCATTCTAGAATGGATCTGAATTTCATGTTTTATGTAGTCACTTGTACTGATCTTTCAGTCCTCTGTGGACAATGTGAGTAGTGAATTCAGAACAGCATTGTTGTTAGCTGTTTATATGTTATGTTTGATCTGTTGCCAAAATTCAATAAGCCATCGTATCTTTAAGCTAGACTTTGCAGATGGCTTTGCTGAGTAGGCCTACTTCAATGGATTAGAGGATGAAAAAATATTTTGTATTATTTAAAATACAATTACACATATGATGAGAAAGGAATATCATATTTCAACAGACTTCAATCACAAGATAACAATTAGTCACATGCACATAGAATTTGACAACGCCTTTTCAAAAATCGTACAATGCGTATTGACATGAAGAAATTTGAGCATTTGACATTGAATTGCAATAATGTAACCATTGCTTGTTATTATCATTGCTGTATGTTGTTGACAAATGCTTTCTAAATACTTTTAGATGTAGCTGTAATCAATGGATATTGTGTAGCAGCTTTGTTGTTAGCTAATATGAGGTGACTTTTTGAATGGATAAAACTAATGCGAAGAATAAAACCCAACAGGGAAGATGACAGGTAACAGGTATATTGTAGATCAGTCTTTTGAAATGACAGAGTATTACACTATATAAATCACTCTCTTATTTAAGGCTGCGAAAGCAAAGGTAAGATCCTACAGCACAACAGTAATTTAGAGAAACCCCTCTTTTTACTTTTAATCACCTATAGCTTTAACTTTGTTCTTACACATCTGTTTTTCATACTTTTTCTCTCATTTCTCTATTTTCTTGATACAGATGTACATTTCAGAAGAACTTAATGATTTCTCCTTTTTTTCCCTTTCTTTCTTTCTTTTTTTTCTCCGGACATAATCTTTTAACAACTCTGATAACTGCCTTACAGTTTCAATATTTATCATATCTTCTGAGAAAATAGGAGCATATGCACCATGGAGATCTAATGATGGTTCAAAGTTTTGCCTCTTAGATTTTAGTTTGTTGGGCTAACTGAATACATTGTCTGAAGCCATTTTCTTTTTAAACATTGAATGGAGATTTACACCTAGAATCTTTGTCTTCCCTCTGGTACCAAGAAAAGAAGTGATTATTCCTTGTTTGTACTAAAATGGTGATATGTAATGTGGGTTTTATTTTCATCAATACTATGATTGAATGTAACAGGCTATGTCAAAGTATTAAGAGAAGTTGATGACTTATTCACACACACACAAAAAGGTTTTTTTTCATACATATGGACCTCTCTTTTCTTATGGTCCTCTCAGTAGTCCTACTGGTTACTCTATTTTATGACATTATCTCAACCTTTGCCAGGATTTAGCTATGATGATTTTATTAAAAAAATAAAATAAGAGAAACTCTTTGTACCAAGCACTCATTTGCCTAGAATGACTGGTCCTGAAAAATGTGTTTAGTAGTAAACATACAGAATGGTGTGGTTGATTTCCCCACTTGTAGTGGACTGTGTCTGGTATTTCCCCCTGTGTTGGAGATCATGTATGCTGAACAATTTTGTGTCTGTCTAGTGTTTAGCTCATGCAGATAACTCTCTTGTTACAGCTAGTTTTTTTTCTAGACATGTTTTCTCTGTATATCAACAACTCACACTACATTACGTGATCTCTTTGACAATGCTTCTAACACATTTGCGCATTACTCTTTTGCTGTAAAAAATGTTTAGAATTAAACTGATGTTCCAATTGATACTCTTTCCTTTCTATCTTGTTATGTTTTAAAGAAAATCTTTTATTTTCTAGTTATCATTTTTTTTTCCTTGCATTTTTCATCAACTGAATTTTTGATGTTGATATAAGAAAAAGAAAACCTCGTGCAAAACACTTGTAATTCAATGATTAATGAGAAATTATAGCTATCATGAATCAGTGCTAGTCCTTCAACGAAGAAAAACTGTTTAGTCTTTTGATCACTTGGAAATATGATTTTAGTACATACATTACTGAAATCTCTTTTCTTCTCATTTCATGTTTTCCCATCTCTTTAATATGTAATGTACAGCTGAAGCTTAAAAGGTAGAACATGTCAATACGTTTTGATGATATTGTTCACACCAGTTTGACGCTTTGTTTGCCAAGTAATTTGTCCTATTTGAAGATTTCGTTTTTCTCACATTTCACATTTAGGGAAGAATAATTTTATTTTGTAAAAAGTTTTGAACCATAACAAACTTACATTTAAATGGGCAGTGCATTACAGGCTTGGGCTTGTTTTTTCTGAGGATTGTTTGCATTTTTGTTTCCATGATTACGATTGTCATACATCATATATGTTATAAAAACATTAATTATGCACAAATTCAAAAAACATTAGGTCTTCCCTTTTGAAGTTATATTTGCTAATGACAAAATTCTGTTTTACCTTCTGAATTCTAAAGCATGAAGCAGATACTCACAAATTGGAATATGCTGATATGGCATTGAGTGGAAAGTATATGATGTCAATGCATGTTTTTAATTCCGTTATAGGCTTCACCGGACAAAAAGAAAGGCAAAGATGGAGGAAAAGATGGTGGGAAAGAGAGAGCAAAGTCGCCCAAGAAAGGAGGTAAAAAGACTCCGGAACCTCAGCAAACTAAAGACGGAAGCAAGCTTCGAAAGAGAGGAGAGGAAGATGGAGAGAGCAAGTTCATTGGTGAGATGATACAACACTTGTATAATTTAGAACAATGTCAAAGACAGTACAACTTTAAAGAATGGACAATTTTGGCTTTTACGATACCTGTGTGTGTGTTTTTAAAAATGCTTTTAGAATACATTGATAATAGTTAGCTCAAGAGAGAAACATTATTCAGATTATCATATCTGAGGAAGGCATTTTTCATTGCTAGTATTGGCAATGGTTACTTTTATCAACTGAAATCGGGAACAAAAAAATGATTTGCAGAGAACTTATTCCCCTCCCCCCTAACACACACACACACACACACACACACACACACACACACACACACACACACACACACACACACAAACACACACACAC
>JAUELK010129691.1:0-21284 GCA_031471215.1 Gastropteron pacificum
CACCTGTCCACAGGGGAGGGGGGGGGGGTGGGGGATTTGTCCACATGGTCCCTTTCATGACTTGCCGATTTGTTTTCTTGTCTTTACTACATAGGGCTCTTTGGTATGCTACGGACATTTTCACTTTTTAACAATAAACTCAAAATATGTGTTGATCATAGTAAATCTTCTGAAGTTTAAAAACATTTTGTTCTGGTCATAGTCTATGGTTCTGGTGCGGAGAGCACTCCTCCTAAAACTAGACTAAAACAAAACAAACCCACCGCCGTGTACCACAATGCTCATATACTCTTACAAACGAGTACCACAATCAGTCACTAAAAAAGTTTAATCTTGGCCCTTGGCTGGCATTACTAGAAACGAATAGCTGACAACTTTTGATAGCAAAAGTAGAGTAGACAGACAGACAAAATAGACATTGAATTGTAATTGAATGATTGGCCTGTTTTGTCATCTTTAACTTCTGAGTTTACGGTAAATAACAAACTAAAATGAAATTTATCACCAAAGTTCCATGGGAGGACTTCTAAATATCACCCCAAGGCCACTAGAGGCGAGGGTTGGTTTAGTATAATTTATTAGAATTAGGGGGCTTAGTATGGAGTTAATAAAGAAGTTAGAAGAAATGTGATGCAGATGAGTGATGAGGAATGAAAAAAAAAAAAAAAGAAGTACCCGGCCACTCACTTAATATAATAAACTCACTGATATTGTCACAATAGGGTGCCTAGATCTAGATATAGGTCTCTTAGTACAAATGCCGGGAATGGTTACCGACAGCGGTCCCTGGTGGCAGTGGTGGTGTGTCATTTTCGTTAACCCTAGCCCTACCCCTAACCCCTAGCTAAATTTGTTGTTGATTTTCATTTTGAAAACAGAAATTAGGGGGGCCAGCAGCCCCCCTAAAAAACCCCGCCTCCCCACCCCCGGGATAAATGACACACCACCAACACACCACCAGGGACCGCTGTCGGTAACCAGTCCCCCAAAAATGCCCACTTATAATTCCTTTTTCACCTCAACGATTAGATTGTGGAATAGCCTACCAAGAAACAACAAACAAACTAGTAGTATAGGCCTAAACATAAACAATACTATAATTATAACATACATAGACTTAGACTCAAGTCAATGAGGAGGAAATTATAAAGCCACACCATCATCATCCCCCAGTCAGTGATACAGAATTCCGAAATATTAAACTAGACAAACCTGATGCGCAGCCGCGTTTTTATCCCCTCGATCAGAGTGTGTCTCTTATATAAATAATACTCTACTAATTAGGCATGGACCCATAATTTGTAATTACGACTATGTGTAGCCTCATCATACTTTTTTGATTTGCTATAGAATCTGCATGTAATAATATAATAGTAACACACATTCATTGTAGTTGTAGTAACAATAATAGTAAAGGACCCTACTGCACTACGACCGGACTGTCCCGGGGCAGACCCAAGGCACGTCTAGATCAAAGGCAAGTAATGATGAAGTGAGTGGTGGGACACTTTGAAAGAATCCCCCCCCCCCCCAAAACCCAACAACAAACAAGCAACAAATTAAATCTCTGTAAAATAATGGAAGGACGTCCGAACATTGCCACCACTCATCCCCTGATAGAGGGAAACCCTCCTAACCATACTTCGAGCCCCCACCCTGACCCCCTGATCGAGGGGAACCCTCCCTAATAGAATCAGTGTTTGGAAGTCCTCCCAAAATGATAATTTGAATTTTTTTCTCTTGTTCTAGACTATACTTTGAAGAGAAATCCACAAGAAGTCCCTGTTTGTAGCAGCACCTACTTTGACTGACAGCATGAATGATGACACCTCAGACAGTGATGGGGAAAGACTGCTGGAGCGGGCTCTTGTCGTTGACAACCTTGATGATGAGTTTGACTTGAACATACCCCCAACATCTGGCAGTGAATACTTGAGAAGAGTCAGGTGAGATTTGTATTATTACATTCTTTTACAGACCTGTGTCTGAGACTGTCTGGAACAATTTCCAAGCAAACAAAATCATCTAGTGCATAAAAAATAAAATTCTTGTTATTTAATTGTTAGATGCATGTCTGGCAGGACACTTTGAATAATGACTTGAAAAAAGGCAACATATCATTTCAATCATGTAAAAATCACTAACATCATATATATGTCATGCCAACATTGTCACCAATGTCTCTTCACTTCAGTTAGTGTATAAGATTTAGCAATACATACACATACTATACTGAGTAAAGGTTTATATAAGAACCATGGCCGCCCGCTTGGGGACCAAACATGTTAACTGTTGGGCCACGGTGCGTCCCAAAGATTACAATTTTTGTTGAAGGGGGAAGCTGATGCTAACTTTACAGGAGCTTAAGTTGGTTGTCTGCTTGTTGTGGACCAAAGGTTGCTTATATTATGAGGGTTGCACGCTGACTTCTTTATAATTTACTTTGTATGTGATACCATACTTCTTTTTGTGCACTTTGTATTAGGCAAGAGGCCAATGGATGTCCAAAGGTAGTCGTGGCTGACATTGATAGGAATGCCTTCTTGAACCAGCAAACAGTCAAGATATCGGAGGTAGGTCTCTTGGTGAATTAAAACTCAAATGATAATAATGGATGCTGGCTGATTTTACTCTTATTTTGAAAAGTTGGTAATGATCACAGTGTTGAAGTTGAGCATATATGTGGTGTGTTTGACAAGCGTTTTGCGAAAAGGTGATTATTGAGAATGTTAACGCATTCAGTCATTCTTATACCCAGGTGTTTAGTAAATGGATGCTGGATCACAGAACATGAAAGATTATTTCAGGGTGTTTGTTTGAGTCCATGAATGAGCTTATGTGCTCAGCTATACAGATTCCTTTAAAACAAATTATGAAATATCCCTTTTTTCAGTGACATGTTTTAGCATAATTTGACAGCAAAACTGTTATCTTGTAGTACTGCAAGTGTACTTTATTGTATTTGATCACTGTTTTTACAGGAGTACAGAGGTAATTGCTGTTTTATGTCTATTGAAGTCTTGCAAAAGAAACAATATTATTTGATCATTTATCATTGATTTGTGCACTACACAAAATGAATGATTTGTGCTTGGAACATGTGTACCTGCCTGGGTCGGGTTTAGGGTGGAAAATTGACTTTCTAAGGTTTCAGTTGTTTCTGAAACTACACAATCTACTATTTAAGCCCCTTTTTTGAGATTTCAATTATCTATGATATTGGCTATTCTTAATGAATTTTTTAAAGTGTCAACCTGCAAAAAACAGTGAACAGAATAAATTGACTTTGAGAGGCTATATCTCTCGGAGTCGCAAAATGTGTCAATCACTCAATTTCTTCCAGGCAGTCACACATTATAAATTAAGTATAAAACATGTAACAGCATTTAAGATAAGATAACATCAAACTTTATTGTCCATAAAAATGTCACATTGCTTCGGCGTTGTACATAAAAACACATTAAATTGACAAACAAAACATGGTTAAAACTTCATATAAAATACAGGCACACTACATATCACAGTTTTGCGTAAAAGCACACAAAAATATCTATGACGATGATGATGGCAACAACTTAACGGATGTGGGCATGAAAGACTTTCTGTATCTCTCCCTCTTGCATTTTATTGGGATGTTTCTGTTCCAACACGAGCTAGTGATGATCTGAGGGGCGAGTTGGTGTGTCTTGTCTTCTTTTATTACAGAGATATTTTCACTACACATCATCAAATAGAGCTCTTCTATTGATTGAAAATTGTGCTGTGAAATTTTAGGCTTTCTTGATTATTCTATTTAATCTGGTTTTGATCCTATTTACGTTTCTAAAATATTGATGTACATCCCATTTATACCACCCACAAATTTTTGATGTGCTAATCTTTGTGTGAGTGTGTGTGTTGGTGTCGGTATTCGCATTTTGTGTTGCTGTGTGTGTGTGTACATATATATATATATATATACTAGTAATATATAACGGTGTGTTTTATCTAATTTAGATGTATACATAGTTTTATATTCAGCCTGCAAGTGAAAATTTACATGTAATTTAGACTGATTTTTGTATTCAACTGTAAAGTGTTTTGGAATATTGTTGTTTATGGAAATCACTTAAATAAAGTTATTATTTTTATTATGATTATTATTATTGTTGTTACTATTATTTTGAAGTAAGAGTCGATTGTCCATTTGTTGTGTGTAGCCCAGTGGCCTCCTCCCAGTGCCTGTGGCGTACAAAGCTCCGATGGCTTGGCAGAGACTTCAAGTGGCACAGTTTGCAGCTACTCGACAGGTCAGTGTGCAGAACTTACTCTTTTTTTTTCATTCGTTCATTTGTTTAACAGTTAAAATCCAGCAATTGTTTTAGTCTTGTTCTTTTTCGTCCCTTTGAATACTTTGATGAACAAGAAGTGTATTTCATCATCTATTGCATATCTATCACATCTGTCACATCACAAACACTTCTTGTTCTTTTGTACGAAATATAATAATATAGGGAAACGTTATCATACACTGTCATCAAATTCATTTCATAACTTACTTTTGTGTAAGAATAGATTTACAGGGTCCCCACCAGGTTGGGAAAACGGGAAAAAGTCGGGAATTTTTCGATGGGTCTGGAAGTCGGGACAAAAAGTCGGGAAAAATGAAATGACTAAAATGTTCATGTTGTTTGGGAAAATAGCCTTACCACTGTTCAATTGGTGACATTGATGATTTAGTTGAGAGGTAAGATGTCATTAAGTGATATAAGCAACAGTTGTAATCTGTTGCTTGAAGACTACACTTCAAAATGTACATGTGCAAATTTCAGTTTGACATTTTGTCGTAGATAATTGACGCTAGGCGGCATTATTTTCGCCGCAAATTGGGGTCTTGAAAAGAAATTGGGGGGTCTTGAAAAAAAATTATTGGATTTGGTGGGGACCCTGGATCTACTTTTGATGATGTCATAAACTACATCAAAGATACAAATATTACAAAGATAACATGATGGAATTTTTAGGGGTTTAATGTTGATTTGTATGATGTTCAGTATGGAAGTCAATGTATTTCCACTCTTGTGTATAGTTTTGTAATGTGGGCCAATGGCCTTATACACCAGTAAAAACATTCAATTCCATTCAATCCCTCCTCAGAACCTGATCCGATTCAAGGCCATGGTGAAAAAAGGAAAGATCCAAGTGCCTGTTCCTAGGCTGGTAAGTTTCTCTATTTCTGGTTTTACCTTTGCACTTGGTCCGAAGGGGTCTTGTGACTGCATTGCACAATTGCATGAACAAGGGGCCAATTAGAAGGCCCTCCAGTCCCAAGTTGTAGAGCTAGTCTGCCAGGGCTCTGTAGGTCTATTAGACCGCTTGAAGAGCGAATTGCTCATACCTCGTGCCTGATCGCAAGAACAAGAACCTTTTGCATTCCTGTGCCTGCATATTGTTTCCATTACACCTGAGATGATATCCCTGCCCATCATTTTATTTGAAAGTGTACAGCGCCTCGAGCTCATGCTAATGGGGATGATGCGCGTTAGAAATGGAACTCCATTATTATGTGTGTGTGAGAGAGAGAGAGTGTGTGTGAGTGCATTTTATTGGCTAAAGCTTGTCTTTCACATTTCCCTGTCTTATTATGTAATGCGCATTGAGCATATGTTTTACACCTGGAAATGTGCACAAGAAATGTAATAAATTATTTTTACTATTATTACCTCCCCAGCCCCAGGCTAAAGATGCTGAGAACTGGTGTCGCTTCTGCTTTGGCCAACTCAAGCTGAAGATGGAAACTGACCGGGTCGAGGCCAACCCCGCCCAGTCACAGTCTGGTGACCTCGGGCCAGAGAATGGAAGCGAAGGAACACCGCCCTTCGTGCATGTCATAGCACACATGAATCAGGTAGGCCTAGAGTCAATAATAATAATACTAGTAACTGGTTATTTAAACCGTGCATGTACCCCACAAGGCGTAGAGTTCCAGTAGCAGTAGGGTTCTTGCGCTCAACGGTGGTTACTTACTGTTTCCTGACCGTTTGAAAGTTATTCTGGAACTTCATTTAGATTTATTTTTTTCTCCTTGCACACTATCTCTAATTTCCATTTATTTTATTAGTAGTTGCTTGTTAATAAGTGAGTGAAGAGTTGACCAATTGATTGATGTTTGTATTCGAGATCATTTCTAGTATGTCCAAAGTTGTTCAATACCTTAGAGTATGACTATGATTTGTTGCAATGTATATGTCCCCCCCCCCCCCCCCCCATCAACCCCCTTACTGTATTCAGTCCCAGGTGGAGAATGTTCTGGAGTATCACACCAACTGGTTAGAGGCCACAGGCTTCTCCTCCAACCAGGTAAGGCCAGCATTTCTTTAGTACTTAATTAATAGATAGAAGGTCATCAGAAAAAGGACGAGTATACAAGTATACAAGATGTAACAAAACACATCGCCAAACAAGTGGAATTGGGCAGACATGACATGTTGCCAGAATGAAAGACAACAGATGGACCATCCGTACCACTGAATGGGCACCACGAAAAAGAGGACGCCCTAACATAAGGTGGTCGGATGACATCAAGGCAAGGGAAGGAAGCAAAAAGCCCCAAACAGCAAGAAAGAGAGCATTGGAGATCAAGAGTGGAGGGCTACATCCAGCAGTGGATGGATATAGCATAGCCTAGGCAAGACAAGGCAAGATAATAGATAAGATTTGAAATTTGTCTCAAGAGCTGTATATCACAGTATTCCTAGTCATGAAGATGGTGTACATTTAATGTACATTTAATGTTTACCACGATGATGAGAAAATGAATCATGTGATAGTGATGATGTTTAAGACGATAGATACATTTTTGATGTAGATGGCGAAGGATTACAATGATGATGGCAGTAATGCTGCTCACTGCATCAGATGGTAGAAGTAGAAGAACAAGATACAAACAGGGCTTTTCAGATCTTATTATGAGTAGCTTTTTTCAGTTTTAGCTAGATCCAGTACTGTCCCATCATTTGAGTGTGTGTTTGTGTGTGTGTTTGAGACATGTTTTTTGAAATTGTACAGCGCTTTAGAGCACTTAGGTGGATTTGCGCGCTATAGAAATAAATTATTATCATATAAGTAAATACGTTGAAGCCAAAGTGTTGTTTGTGTTGTCGTCAGGGTCGCTGGTTCTACGCCCTCCTAGCCAACCTGCAGAAACCCCTGACCCCTGAGATGTGCTCCTGGCTGAGACGACTGGCTCGCCTCTGCTCCAACATCAGAGCCTCTATAGTAAGTCTTGGGCCCTGGTCACCAGACATAGAGACTGCAAGGTGCCTGTGAGGCCTTTAAGGTGCCCATCCACGACACAGTTTTCGTATTAACCTACTTATTATGCATTATTATAGCATTTCTCATTAACGTAACCCATTTTTATAGGCATATTCACACTCCTTTGCGTTGTTATTGAATTCATCCCTCAACACTTTATCTAGTATTCCCACAAATATATAGTGTGTTCTTTACTAGTTAAAAAAAACCCAATACACCTAATGGAAGATAATAAAATGACCCCAAATCCACACCAGTAATATGCATCAAAGACACATTTAAATTGAGAGCCTATCAGCTTACCAAAACAAATTCCAATGACATTGTTTTCCAGGAGAGCTGTGAAGACCCAAAGTTGAATGAACTCAACCTGATCATCTGCCTGGTGTCCCGCTACTTTGACCAGAGAGACTTGGCCGACACCTGAGATCTGGCAGGGCCAGCCTCATTTGTTGTTGTCTTCATATTGATTATCATCATAATCATAGTGTTGGTCATTATGAGTTCATTATTGTTTTCATCATTTGGTCACTGCCATCAGTCATCCCTGTTAAAATATGTATTATAACTTTTTGTTTGTTTTTAGTTAGAAGGAATGAATGATATTTTACTCACCAATGAAAAAAAAGTGTGCTCGAGTATTATTAGAATTTGTGTTGGCCTGGAACATTGCATTGAATTACACCAAATACATAAATTTCACACATGTTCATAAGCTGATTTGTAAATATGACTGAGGTACATGAATAGACTGATTTTACCATGACCTAATTGATTATGTTTGCACTTTTGTGGGCATTAAACATTGCACATTATAGAAAATGTGTATGGTTGCTTTTGTTCTTGTGCTGTATTGGGATGCCTACAGTTACAGTTATTTTGGTCATCTTCATGTGTGAAGGACTGAGGAACAAGAATGGAATTGGTACATTGTTCCTTTGCTGTGACAGAGCTGTATGTCTATGATCAGTAATGTACATGTTGATGTGCGAGAGCAAGGGTAGTTGGATACAGAATCTTTGATATTTGAAATGAATCTGCACACAAAGATTTTGCAGTGGTTTTATTTTTATGTTACTTACTTTATGGGCATCTGGTGCTCATGTTTATTCTCTGTTAACTCTGACAAATTTTAAGTTGTGATCAAAACTACACAAAGTGTTGATGACTTGATGTTGAAGGAAATGGTTCCTCTTGTGTTCAAAACCATGTGCAAAAGATAATAAATTTTAATTGAAAATTTCTTCTTCAGTTCGTGTTGTTGACTACATTTTATTAATAATGAGAAATGAATGTCGTATTCGTTCTCGGATTGTTTCAATAAGAAATAAACATTGTCGTCAGACAAAAGTCTTATGCTTAGAAAAGGTAGGCCTCCTTTGTTGAGTTGTTCTCAGGTACACAAATAGTCAGTGAAAGATCTTCACAACAGGTTCATCTTCCAGTCTACATGTACCCTAATAATAATAGCCGATTTGTACACATACATGTACAGCACTTTTTCTCGCTCATTGGCAAGATCAAAGTGCTTTATTTATAGCACTTTACATGTATTACTCCGACAGACCTGTTTCATTCTAAAGCAATCTCAACCTCCTGGGAGGCATACTGGTAGTGCTGCCTGGTCACGCTGATACCAACATATGGACAAAATCTTTCATTGTCTACAGTCATGTACCCTTTTTTTTAACACCGCTAGCAACACTTTTTTAATATCATGTAAGAGGTGGGACCTACATTTTAATGTCCGTCTCCGATAGGTTGGACAGCCATGAAAACTGCCCACACTATCCATGTTCAGAATGCCCTCATCGGGATTCGAACCTGGGTTGCCTTTTGGGGACCATATTCGTTAATACATGTCTACCATTCAGCGCCGCATGGCCCCTGTAGAACTGAAGAGTAGATTGAGCTAGCTGCTGGGCTGAGGTAGCAGCTAAAGAGCTATACATTGTATACATGTAGTTGTCTGATGGGCTGAGGTAGCAGCTATAGAGCTATACATTGTTGTATACATGTAGTTGTCTGATGGGCTGAGGTAGCAGCTATAAAGCTATACATTGTTGTATACATGTAGTTGTCTGATGGGCTGAGGTAGCAGCTATAAAGCTATACATTGTATACATGTAGTTGTCTGATGGGCTGAGGTAGCAGCTATAAAGCTATACATTGTATACATGTAGTTGTCTGCTGGGCTGAGGTAGCAGCTATAAAGCTATACATTGTATACATGTAGTTGTCTGCTGGGCTGAGGTAGCAGCTATACAGCTATACATTGTATACATGTAGTTGTTAGCTGTCACATGTAGGTTAGCAGGACATCAGGGTTCACAGTGTCATAGAATAGAATAGAAAGCTCTTGAGACAGAAAACAAACCGTTTCCAACAAGTCTTTATTTGTGACAAGGGGGAGGGGAACAATCAGGATATATTTTATATACATTTTTATGTTTATTGCAGCTTAGTGTTTTTCACTCTTTCTTCTTTTCTCTCCTTTTTCTTTTTATCAATCAAGATTCTATTGAACACAATATGATAAAGTGACCTTGTGATTCATACACATGTCAAAAATATCAAGCTCTCTCTCAGCATCCTCTATTGAAGAGCACAAAAGCACATACATGTAGCTACTACTATCAACACATTCATACTTCATATACATTAGTATAGAACCACATGACACGGACCTGCTTAACCACAGGATGCTTGTAGTTAGCTGATTTTGTCAAGACTTGAAGCAAGCCTTTCATTTTTTAAATATTCAATTCTTTGACTTTAGACTCATTGTAAACCTCCCTGAAGGCTGAGATGGTAATGGAATCATAAGTCAGGTCTGTTTGGGCAATTAGCTTTTACAGAGCATTGTCATCCAGCTTGCGAATCAACTGGGAATCTGGTACTTGGTACATGAATGAATTAGGAGCGCCTAGAGTTTTTTGGATAGGCGCTATAGAAATAAACTTTATTATTATTGTTATTATTATTACTTGGAGTATCCCTTTGATTTGTACAACTATTAAAGCAATCATCTTGATTATTCCCTTAATAATGATAACTGTAGTCTGAGTCTGAGACCCATTCTTGCAAGAAAATTAATGTACTAAAATTAGATTAACAATCATGCTCTAGTAGCGTCTAAACATGGCTGAAGAATCAAGAACAGTCTGGTATCAAGCAAAAAGTCTCAGGGTAGCAGCAGACAATCCTAAAGTGTTATTTATATGTATATGTACAGCAATGATTTAAATTTTTTGCTTGATCACATTCATAACCATTTTCATATACATGTACATGTACATGTATTACATCAGACAAGCAGACTGACTCAACTTGGATCACTAACTAGTCTATACATGTAATAGAACAAAGAGGGGTTCTAAAGAAATACTGAAAGCCTTTCTCTTAAAACTACTAGGGGAAAAATAATTGAGAACAAAGAAGATCAAAATAATTGAGAAAAAAACATGTCAAACAAAAAGATCAAAATCCACTCCCTACTTAATCTCAATTGTCATAGATTCTTCAAAACAATGATGAAATATTTTTTTTTTAGTCTCGGTTTAACGGTACATTTAACTCGGTAACAAATCCAAGAGATTCAAATAAGAAACATTGCATTCAAAGTTGAGATTTCGTGTTTCAACAGTTCAGAATTAATAAAAAAAATCAACAGAATGAGACAAGTATTGCACCAGTGTGAGGTCAAAGTGGACATTTGCATAATGAATTCGCATAACGGACGAGGAGCATGTGGCTCAATGAAATCACATATCATTATTTATGCATGAATAAAGAATCTCCTATGCAATGATATTATAATGTAATAAATATTGTTTTTGGCTTGTGGTCTGGTTGTGAAGAGAAATTAGTTCAGATCTCTTTATAAATTATTGAAAACCGTTGTAACATTCATATTTCGCATCAAAGTTGTTTGAAACACAAATAAATGGGTTTGGTAGGACACATTACAACATTTTCCCCTCAAAGTTCTCATCTCAGACTTAAGAAAATAATTTGTGTATGCTTGGTATTTGAATGTAGGTCTATTTTTTTACTTTTTGATGTTCACTATGCATAATATATACATGTATGTACTTATCCTAATAATTACTTTGTTTTTGTTTTGCTTTTCTTCAAGTTGAAAATAAGCTACACATCTCTTTTCATCCTTCCTTTCCCTTCTCCATTGTGTTTTTATGAGGAAAAAATAAACCGAGACAGTTTATTGAACACAAAATGTGTGTGTAAGACACCAAAATGTCTTTTTTTACGTACATTACCAAAGTTTTCAAAAGGTTTAAAATGTATTATTGCACACCCATCAAGTGGATGTTGACCGCGTTTTTAAACCTCTCAGTTGATCAATAGTTGACGCCGAATACAAACCTAGTTTGAGACCTTGTTTCACACGATTGCTGTTCAGGTGCTTGATGGGGAAGGGATTGAAAGCTCTGCTGGCCATCCCCGGCTGAGCTGATTTCATACTAGGGTCATCCGAGGTCACAGCTTGCCTCATCATTGGCTTGGCCAGGTTATAGGGCTTCTGGGACACAACCATTGTCTTTTGTCCAATTTTCCTGGACACAAGTTGCTTAGAACATGTGCGGGCATTGTCATCCGAGTCTACAGACTGAGCCCGCTGAACAGTCTTTGAAACATGTGTAAACGTAGGAATTTGTCCCTGAACCATGAACGTTGGAGATAAAGGCACTTCTTCTTCATCACGGACTGCCACACTTTCATTTTCTTCGTTTATGTCTGTCAGATTCTCAGACGATTGGCATGTATTCCATTCTAAACCAGTACCAGTACTAGAGTCAGTTTTCTCTGGCTCTGTGACAGAACCTTCCATGGAAACTAAGATTTCGTTGAATTTGCCGCCACTTTTCACTGAAGCAAGGGAAGACGATTTTGCATCTGTTGTAGCAAGGGAAGACACATTGTGCGTTGCTTTGACTGATAGCAACATTTCTTCATCCAAAGCATCTACATCAGCACAAGTGATGCGAGATGAACCAGGGCTGAGGGTTGGAGAAGTCGCAGAGGGGCTGTCTACACCGGAATCGTCCTTGGTCTCCTCGCTCACACACACAGAGGCTGCTGGCAACAGTTCCGGCTCAGGGATAGCTTTATTGAGCTCAGAGTTTACCTCTGCTTTCAAACAGTCTCCTTCTTGCTGGACTCCTTCATTGGCACATAGATTCTCTTCACCAGTAACGTCATTGTTACCGGGCAAGTGAACATGTTGATTGTCTATTGTCTCTGCATGTGCTGGTAAAACCGCTTCTTCAGAAATAGAACTCACTGAAGAAAGTTCATTGTCTTTGTGTGTTTGAGGAAGATCAGGATTTGAATGAACCACAGTCCGGATACATGTTTCTTCAGTGCATCCATCATCTAGGGAATGGTCTGGAGATTTGTGTTCAGATATCTCAGACTTCTCACACTTCTCTTGTCCTTTTGTTTCCGCATCAGCAACTTGAGGAACACTGCAAATTGATCCTGCTTCAACGTCGTCATCACTGTCAGGGGAAGCGGCCGCTGGCTTTACCTGCATTTTCCCTGACCGCATGCGCCTGCACTTTGACACAGCATTTGCTTTGGCAACTGCTTGCAGCTGTTTGGCCAAAACACCAGAGTTGGGCGGAGCTGAAATCCTTGGCCCGTCTGTGTACACTTGATTTTTGGTTCCCCTGGATGTCTTGCCCACAAAAAGGTGGTTCATGGCTGTCGGGGACTCGATGCTGGGGACAAGGGCTGTAACTGCGGCACGGCTCATTTGTGCTTCTGATTGTCTTTTGGACTTTTTTGCTGAAGCCGCTGTGGGTTAGAAAAGAACAGAGAGAGTTAGGTATGGTGTTCTTTTTCAGAAATGAAGAATTTTTGGCCTTACTGTCATAAAGGGAGTCGTTGTGAAGATTTACCCACAGATGAGTGTACAGAATAAAGAATAAACATGGTCAACGGGATGAGTAAAAACACGAACCAGAACAAATGATTACAAACAATTCTTTTCATTGCAAATGGTACTCCTGGTAAATTAGCTACAGGCTGATTGGTAAAAGAGGGGCTTCAAAAGATCTGAACAGTTGCTGTTTACAAATTATTTTGAATTCTACTGTAGATACATGGGTGACACAACATTATGATGAAAACATTAATAAGAAGAAGAATCTTACACTAACAATGTTTGACACGTATTGAGTGTCACTTCATAAATGCATTACAAAAGTTGTTCAGTGAAAATGTCAAAGAATTTGATGTCATAATGTAAATGTAAAAGAAATGTTTTTTCATTTTCATCGAACACAAAAGATGTAAGATTTGGCATGTCAGCTTTTGATTTGAGCATGCCATATAATGTGTGTCAATGTGTACTTCTTTTCTGAAAATTGTGATGAAAATTGTCAAGCATCTTAAACACGCTCCATATTTGTAAAATATCTTCTTAAAAAAAAAACAGCAAGAAAAAAAACCAAGAAACAAATGAAGCGTGATGTCTATAAGAAATGATGTGCATGTAAAGCGAGTGGAAGTGTATTTTGATAAAAGAAACATTCAGAAAAGTATACTCAATGAGTGTGCTTATAAAGTAGCCTTAATAGTGAATGGAAGTCAATGATATACAGTTGACAGACTGACAGCATTTGATAGCATTTTCCCCAATAAGGAGACTCTCTAAAACAGAAGATGATACAAAACATTTCATAACAGTGAACTCCAACGTGTATTGGAATCAACTTTGACCCCAAGGCAATATGCGTCAAGAAAGTGTTTGTCACCAACAAACTTCTCACCACCATGCAAACATATTGTATACGAAATGGAAGGCATACTCTTCATTCGTATTGTAGGCTCCGTCTCTTAAAAAAACCCACGAAAACAAACTGTGTCGTCATAAATAGCCCATGACCCTTAGCTTGCGTGGAAAGATGTGCGCTGAGATGAACAGAAGGGCTGTTCAATAAAATAAGTGCGGCCTGTGCAAAGTTCCCTAGCCTAGCCTCTGCCCTACCTCATAGTGGTAACAGTTATAGAGACAGGTCATCTCTGGGCAGTCTAGAACAGAATCATGGCACACATTACATCAAAGAACCTAAACCATACAACCTGGGCTCCATTTACTAAACTATCCACAATGCAGTTTTCGCTTGAGGCTTGGGCTTGAGGCCTGGACTCACATTCCCATCTACATTTTGGCAGGTTGCATTCAGGCCTGATTCTGCGCAGGCCATGCACATGCCAGGCCTCAAGGGAAAACTGCATTGTGGGTGGCCCACTATTGTGCTTCAGTGTTTTTTCCCATTAAACAAAGCCCAGAGGTATCATGTTAGCTGAGGCAGAATTCTATCCCACATCTCAGGGTGTCATCAGTTGTTGTTTATGTTTGCATTTTTGTAATTCTTTTTTTTGTCCTCTTTTCTGGGAAAGTAGACATAGCGTTATGAACTCAGCTTTTCACTGAAGTCAACACGCTGTCAGAGATAGTTGTCAGTAACTGCATCAGAGTGATCATTCTTTGTGTGCATTGGGAGAAAGTAGTCCTATGATGTCTGAAACTGATAACTAATAAATACTCTGTATTCATACAGTGCTTTTTCCACAGTTAAGTGATTTACAAAGTGGCCTCTGCTGTTTACTGCTGCATACAGTGGATTATGAAATGCTTAAATTGACAACTCAAGAAAAGCAATGCAAGTTTAACAATGTGAAGGTTAACACAAAAACACCATGCTTTCTCTTCTTGCAGTGTTCATAGTGTTTTAAACAAGGATGCAAATGTATTTAATCTTTGTTCAAAACAAAGTTTACTTGGTAAGAAAATTGCATATGAAGAAGAATGATTGAATGATAAATTCTGAAAATTGTGTGTGTTGTGGGGGGCTTGCTTGGAATGCCAAACTTTGTAATGTGGATGAGTGTGTTGTACCTTCATGTAGGTCTATTACTTGTAAGACATCAACTGTGAAACAGTTTGTTTTACAGAACTTCATATCAATACTAAATCATGAAGATTTACTTGCTTGCTGTAGGACTATGGGTGTTTTACACAAAGAATATAATTTAGTGTTTAGGCTGAGGAAGAAATGACGACCACTACAACAACAGCTACAGCAAAACTTACCAACACATACACAGAAGACAATGATGGCAGATATTGCAATCAGTCTTACTGTACAAGCGGCTTCAACACTTAGATTATAATAATAATGATGATAGCTCAAAGTGCTTTTTACAGCATATTATTACCCAGAGAGACCTGATTCATTCCATTTCAATACTGGTAGTGCTGCCTGTTCGGAACGTAATGCTGCCTGCGCACATACCATCATTCTAACAATATCTTTTACTGTCTATTGTTGGGTACCCATTTTACACCTGGCTGAGGTGAGAAAATTGTGACAAAGTACCTTTTCCAAGAGTACACCTGGTGGAGAATTGTTGTCGTTGTTGTTGCCATCAGGCACAAGTTATGAGTTATTCACTCTTGAAGCGGTCAAAATGAACTTCAGAGCCATGGCAGTCTAGCTCTGCAACCTGGGACTGGAGGGCCTTCAAATTGGCCCATTGTTCATGCAGTTGTGCAATGCAGTCACAAGACCCCTCTGGACCAGAGATAAGCAAACAAATTCTCAAATCCAAATCGAGTCGGCATAGCCGGGGATGGAACCCCGGACCTTTGACTCGTGAGGCCAACGCTGTGACCACTTCACCACCAGATTATCTGATACTAAACTATTGATGGGCCAAATGCTTTTTCTTTCCTTTAAAAAAATAAAATGAACACTTTTATTACTACACAAAGTGTGTGAGAATTTACAATATTTCAACAGAGTGTAATGGGCCATAATTCAATAGAGAACAATTCATGTCTAGTGTACATTAGCTTATAGATAGGCCCTCTACATATCAACTAATATTACATGTGTCATGATCGGAAGAGCACAAGATACTAAGCAACTAGTGGTATTAACACGACACACACAGAACTTCAGTGTAAATGAAGACAATGGAAGGAAGGAAGATAAATGCTGACCAGCCAATAATGTGTGCAAGTTAAAATTAAACCCTGCATGGAAAAACACCATACTAGGTGCATGTTCTGTCTCTTCAGTATTTGTGTGATAGTAACAGATAGGTCTACCGATGCTGTTGATGACCAAGTCACCAAACACTGATATTTGATATTCTAACCTCAATCTGAGAGACAGCAGACATTAAACTTGAAAAACAACAGCAACAACAACAACAAAAAGAGCAACAACAGCAACAACAACAAAAAAAAGAGCAATAACAGCAACAACAACAACAAAAAGGGCAACAACAGTAACATGTTTTAAATGTAATAACTTAATACACTTTTGAAAGAAGTTGATGGAAATGTTGAAATACAAGGAACAATATACATGTACATTTATACAAAAAGAAAGGTAATTGTAGGCCTAATTGGTGCTGAGTAACACATGTTATTACAAGTACTGACCTGACTTTAAAAAGAAATGTCTATGAAGAATCTTAACACTTAAAAAACAGATGTAGGGTCAAACCCATTTAGTGCTAGCGTGATACGCTGAGAAAGTCTTTCCGAGTCTGAAGTTAAGAAGGCCGAGCCATTTACCACTAGCGTATGGTGGATAAGCTTGGAATTACATTCAAGTTTGTAACCTCAAACATTGTTTCCATCATCCTAAGCTATACTGAATGAATGATCGAGTCATCTAATGGAGCTTATGGACGTACAGGTAAGGCTGAAAAACTTGTTAACGCCTAAGGCCTAAATATACATTTTTGATAATTAGCATTGGAATATATTTGGAATTTAATAAATGACCATTGTGTGTACCTGCAATGATGATATGGGCTTGCTGCTGCCTCTCTTTGAGCCTGTCGTATTGCAGTTTGAGGCTGTTGATGTCTGTACTCATTCTCTCCATCACCAGACCCCCTCGCGCTGACGAGTCATCTGAGGCTGTGCTGAAAACTCCAGGACCCATCACTGATATGTCTGATGGGCTCACATCACCTGAAACAACAAAAAACATACAGTATTCCACTTAAAACTGCTGGACGCTGAGGTGGTGATGGAATACATCTGATCTGTAAGGGTGTTACTTTGACTTTGAAATAAAGCTCATTGTGCTGGCTAGTAAGGCAAGAGAATGAGCTACAGTAGAGTCCACATAAGATAAACTCACTTTAAGACAGATTTTTAAAAATGAACTTGTTGTCTGGTCCTGTTTAAAAATAATACAAGCCGACTCGTCAAAGTCTGGTTTAGATAAATGTTGTATACCGGTAACACGAATCACTGAGACCTATTTCCCTGAAAAGGGATGAAAACAGCACACACTGACACATTTCCCAAATTTCTAAAAAAAGAATGACAAAATAGAAAATCCCCTCACCTGGCATACATGCCATGGCTGTGATGTCTTCATCGTCCAAGTCATCCTCGTCACTGTTGAACAGAGACTTGAACATGCTGCGACTGCTGGACTTCTTGTTGCCACTACTGGAAGGGGTGAAAGGTCGGATGTCATAGGTGTACTTCTCCCTCAGCTCAAGCAGGTTAGGGAAGGGAAAGTTTCCAAAGGAATAGACAGCCTGGAATGTGAATGAGGTTTCATGGGAATGAAGAAAGGGTTTATGGTCGGATTGCACATTGGAGAAAATTCGTTATGCACATTCTTTGTTCAGGCGTCAAAAGAAAAGTCATTATTATAGGCCTACATTCTAAGACGTTTAAAAATAATTTCACAAAATCAAGAAAAGACAACAATTCAAGTTCAAGACTCATCAAGAACAAGGACAAGGACAAGGAAAAAAAGGCAAGGAAATATCCTGCAGTCAGAGATAAAAATGTTGTAAGAACTAAGAAATATAAAAACCATCTTGCATAATTATTGTGATAGTAAAAATAAAAAGTGTTCTTGGAATGATGTCCTTGTTCATGATTAACAAGAAAAGACCAACACTGAGAGAATGCAAACCAGAGAAGTTGATATCTACACTGTGGGGTGTACTAGAACCAAAGGAAAAGCGTTCGATCAACACTATCACCAAGGTGTCAACCATGGGGTTGCAAGTTCGAACTCACCCTGTGCCACCTCAAAGTTGGTGTTCACTTAGAGTGTTTTTTTAGCCCCTGGTCTCCTTGATAGGGACCGAGCACCTAGTCTTCTCGAATAAGAACAATCACGCACATTAAAGATCCCTTGGCAGTTTGAAATCGATGAACAATGTCCAGGTAAAATAAAAATTCAACCCCCCCCCCCCCCATAAAAAAAAAAAAATATGGCTGATAGGCGCTGCTCTGTTGCGACTGGACTGCGTGTTGGCTTCAGCAAATAGTGGAGCTCATAACACTAAGGCGAGTTTCCCTGAAACATGATGAACAAGTATACAAAAAAGAAAGAAAAAAAAAGAAGAGAGAAGTTGGTGAGATCTACACTGAATACAAGAAAATGTTATTACGTACCTTGATCATTGTGTCCCCTGTGAAGAGGGTGCCTTGCATGATGCTAGAGGACAACTCTCCCATCAGACTGTAGAACTCATCAGCACTGTGAGCCGACATGATGCGTCTGGACAAAACATCAAATATTGGAATATCAAGATCTTTTATAATTTATAATAATAATAATAATGATCATGATAATAATAAAGTTTTTTTCTATAGCACCTATCTAAAAAGCTCTAAGCGCTATACAATAAAAAATACACAGGCACAATCACAAGTGCAATATAACATAACATGATACGCATGATCGATCATAAAGAGTTAAAATAACAAATTGACAACATTTTTTTATTTATCTATTTCGCATTATCATCTTTTCTTGAAAGCAGGCAAGCTCAAGATGTCACATCAATATTGTACATGAACGAAACATTACTGTACATCAATTATATAAATTCAGATACAAAAATATTAAGATGTGGTATGTCTATAACATGAGAACTATGGATAGATCTACATGTGCATGTGTCATGTATGCATTATGTCATCATTTAAAAAAAAAGAAGTTACCGTAGTTTCTGAATAATAAGCTACAATTTTTTTTCATCAGCACGGGCCCTGCATCTTAGTCTTATACACAGCGCGTTTTTTCCTAGGATTTTTCACGTTCTCACTTGTACTTGTACCGGTCTTTTTGAATTTACACACAATGAGCGGGTCATTTGTCAATGTGATTATAAACGCTTGTTTGTGTCGACACATTAAACGATGGTCATTCAATGATAATAATAAAATAAATGTTTGGAACGTAATCTGATGCGGCTTGTAATCCGGTGCGGCATACACTATGACAAATCAATTGGAATATCTGTGCGGCGGATTTGCTCAGTCGGTAGCATGCTGGACTCAGGATCCAGCGACCTCGGGTTCGAACCCCGACTGGGGCGAGTTCCATAAACCCTCTCAGGTGTAAAAAGGGTACCCGGCTATAGCCATGTTTCTGCGCCTCACAGGCTGCCTGTACTTGAGTTCAATGTTTGTGATGTATTACATGTTGTATGCGTTAGTGGCCTGTCGGGGGAGTAATAGATGTAAAGCGCTTTGAGCTCTCCGGAGGAAAAGCGCTATTTAAATGACATCTTTACTATCTTTACAATTTCTGGTGTACAAATCGTGGTGTGTGGCTCATATTTTTATACCGGAGCGCCTTATAGTCCGGAAAATTAGGGTACATAATTTGTACGCACTTGGCCAGCTTTCCCCAGATGCCAAGTGCAGTCCTGAGTAAGATCTCCGAGCCTTCCAACAAAATGGAGTCCCAGACTCGGAGCACGATCTCCACAGGCAGGCACGTGGCAAACAGGGTGAGGAACCACTGCATGGTGAACACGTTGGTGAGCGGGGGCTCGTAGCATGCACCTGGTGGGTGGAATAGAAATAAGATAAGATAAGATAAGTTATGATGATCTGGTAGTCTAATGATGATAATGATGATGAGTGCGCCGATGATGATGATGATAAGAATGCTGATGATGAGGATGATGATGATGATAATATTAATGATGATGATGATGACAATGATGAGATGATGATGATGACAACGACAATGATGATGACAACGACAATGATGATGACAACAACAATGACGATGATGATGACGATGATGATGATGATGACAATGACGATAATGACACTGATAATGATGACGATAATGACGGTGATAATGATATAGAATGATGATGACTTGTATCAACCACTGACCTGTACGGATGTCCTGTGCGGCCAGCTGCAGGGTGTCCAGCTGTTTGGACAGGCGAGGGTACGTGGTGCGGAGGAGATCTCTGAACACCGCCATGTCCACGGACAGTGCTCGCAGGTTGTTGGCAAAGTAGCTCTCTGGCAGGACATTGTCAATTAGGTAGATCATCACCTGAGGGGGGGGGGGGGGCGAAAAAGTGTTTGGTTGTTATCATTGTTGTTGTTGTTGTTGGTGTTGTTATTGTTGTTGTTGGTGGTGGTGATGGTGGTTTTGATGTTATCATTGTTGCTGTTGGTGGTCATGTTGTTATCATTGTTGCTGTAGTTGGTGGTGATGTTGTTGTTATTGTTGTTGTTGTTTTTGTTGTTATCATTGTTGCCGTTGCTGGTGGTTTTGTTGTTATTATTGTTGCTGTTGTTGGTTTCGTTGTTATCATTGTTGTTGTTGTTGGTTTCGTTTGTATCATTGTTGTTGGTAGTGGTTTTGTTGTTATCATTGTGGTTGTGGTAGAGTTGGTATATTTTACAAAACATTTTAGAAAACCCCTGTTTACCTTGAGAGCATCGTCCTCTTTGTTCTCCATCACGTTGAGCAGCAGAGCAGCGATGACGTTGAAGCCCTGGCAGTATCCCACTCGCTTGTTCCAGCGGGCGTAGGCCAGGAGGAGCCTCTTCAGCACTGCCCGGTCTGCGTCGTTGTCGTCTCCACTGAACCTGCTGCAGCCTGTGCGGTGCAGGTCCTGGTGCGGGGGGGGGGGGGGGGGGGGAT
>JAUELK010129802.1:0-11648 GCA_031471215.1 Gastropteron pacificum
GATTAATTTTACGGAACTTTTTACGGACAGATTTGTTTTACGGAAATCCGTAAATTTACGGAAAATTGGCATCACTGAGCAATGTAAACAATCCGTTGAAAGAAGAAACAGAAGCAACATGGCCTTAATAACAAGCAATACATGCTGTTCGGGTATCAAGGAGAAACAAAGCAAACTTCGGAACAGCCCAAAACCTCGGAATTTCGCAGAAATACGGAAAAATTGAAGCAGTGCGACTTCAAACCACTAAAATTTGAATCCGCAAGAAATCTTAGGGAAATTCGCGGATCCGCGGACGTCTGGGTTTCATGAATCAAGGTAACGCGGTATTATTAATAAGAGTAACTCTATGAGGTAACACGAGATGAGATTGTTTTCGGTGTTTTAATTGTCGTCGCGGTCGATCAGAATTTCGACGCGAATTCCAGCGGAATAGCGGAAAGAAAGTTGCGGATAGGCAAGACGAGACGGACAAGTGGAAGCTATGTCAACTATGTTTTTGTTAATTTTCGGGGCTGTTTTTTTTTTTTTTTTTTGCCGGCTGGCCAGCTCGAAATCGGAACTCGCGGCCGGCCGAAAAAATGACAGGAGCCTGAAAAAGACGGTCGTCCGGACCAGACCAAAAAAGCCGGCACTTTCCAGATTGGCAACCTTGGCTCCTAGGATACATTTTTAAAAAGGTTAAAGACCAACACATGGTAAGATATGTTCAGTAAAGACTAGATGAAATCTCCAAAAGGTGTGTACAGACCTGTTTGTGAAGCCACAGGTGATGAGGAGATTATCATGGATGTCAAAGTCAGACAGACAGCTGCTGTGGGCCTCCAGGGTGTGCTCTGGTCTCATGGTGTTTACATCATAAACTGTCACCTGAGCAGAAAACCAGTTGATATGAATTTAAGTGTCAGGTAACCAGCATCTATCCTGTTTGATTCTCAAAGTTACAAGACTTAAAATATACAATTGGTTCTTGTATACTTTTTCAAAGAGACAAAAATCATGAGACTTGGTACAAAATGTGTTAATACCTATGCCACCTAAGAACGAACACACACAAAAACCCACTGTTTATATAAAAATGAAAGAAAACTGTTACAGAATTTTATAAAACTACTATTATTACTAAAACAGAACACCTATATAAAGATAAGGATTCAAATCAAGCTGACTTTCCCACATTATTTCTTACCTTCCCAGTACTGTCTCCTCCACAAACAAAACGATCTGTATGTCTGAAGATGGCAACACCAGCATCTTTGACCTTGTACTGCAGATTGTAAAACATAGTTAATAGTTAATGTTAGTAAGAAGAAAATATATAACCAATGTTCTTTCAATCTTCCACAATTGACTATGGTATCAATAACAAGTTGAAAAATGTTCATGTGAACTTTAAATAATTTATTAATCCAATCTGGATTTGAGAAAGTTGTAGCTGTCCGCAAAGTTACGGTAATCCAACATACATTGAAGTATACAATTCTGTGGCCTTTTCAATTAATTGGTTTGAATTTAGTACACATCGTGGCCTTAAACCACAAAAGAAACATGGAAGCTGAAGCTACTTACCGTATTTCTCAGACTGTTCTGGATAATGTCTACTTCTAGAACCTTGTTATGGTGGCCACCAATGAGCACAGAATCTTCTCCTCTCATCATCATGCAGGTCATGTCATGAAGGTCTTTGTTACTACACATAAAAGGCAAAATAAGCATTATATTAGAGCATGCCAAAACAACTTTCATAGATGCATTATAATGCTGTGCAATGGTACATCCATGACCAAGCAATTTTCTTACACTGAAAAGATCCATAATTCCTTGAATAGTAAAAAGTGAACAAATTTCTAGGCCAAATCTAAAAGTGTTCTGTTTCAAGTCTCTTCAGAAAATGAAGATAATAGAAGTCCACAATTTGTTTCTGTAAATTCTTACTTTGGAAGAAGATACTGCAACAAGTACAAACAGCACTTCCAACACTATGAATTGTATCAAACGAGTATCTTAAATATTGAAATCTTCTCAAGACACTCTAATGACCCACTTGAATGTGAAGACAGGTAGACCTCTTCGCAAAGTGCCTTTTAAAGAACTTGCAGTAAGAGACAGGACACCCTGAGGAAATGACAGGTTCTGCCTCACATCTTCCTCCATGCTGGCTCGGAATCCAGAGTACTTCTGAAACTCATTGCCATAGTAGGAAGCCACATAGCCCTGAGGATGACAATATGAACATATAATGTACCTGGCAGCAGCAACAAAGATAAAAGATTTGAAGCCTTTTCTTAGGTAAATTATAGGTCATGAAACTAAATCAAATCATATAAAACAGAAAAGATGCAGTAGTGTGTACTGAGATACAAGACACAAGACCAAATCCTTGAAATTTGTTTCAAGACGCCAATTCATGGGCGAAAATAATGCTGTCTAGCATCAAGAATGATCACAAAAAATCTATTATCAATGATAAAATGTCAAACTGAAATTTGCACATTTTGAAGTGTAGTCTTCAAGTAACAGCTTATACCTATTGCTAATACCACTTAATGATAATGACATCTTACCTCTCAGACTCAGATTTGTTGGCAACAATTGGTGTGGATATGACTATTTTCCCCCAACACAACATGCACATTTTAGGCATTTCGTTTTTCCCCAACCCATCGCAAAATTCCACTTTTCCCAGACAGTGTCACCATGTTTTTCTCTAAATTCCATTTGTGCCAAAGTTAGTCTAGATGTTGAATGAAATTGTCCATATTACACATAGAGAGAGATTACATGTGTTTGGTGTTTGGTATTTGAAGCAGCCCAGATAAAACTGTTAAATTCCACTGCAAAACTATTATCAAATTTAAACTGTGATAACCAGTTTATCATAACTCACTCTCTGGTTTCCAGTCCACACAAGCTCTTGATGAGTGTCAAAGTTGACACAGCTGATGCTTGATTGCATTACTTTGTCCATCAGTTGGGATCCCATGGCCCTGCAGTAGTCAGGTTACAAATACAAAATTTAAAAAGGTAGGGTTGAAACCAAGAATAAATTATCTAACAGACAGACTAATGTAAAACAAAAAAATATTTTTGACAAAATCACACTGCTACTGTTATTAACAGCAACAAACTGCATCATTTGGTATCTAAGATCCAATTTATGTAACCCTTTGCACAAAGTGAATATATTTGTGAGCCAAACAAATCAGATCAAAGATTCCTGAAACATTTTCTTTCATAATGCCAGTGCTAAGAAAAGAAAAAAAATTCCTAAACATGTTTATAATTCCTTGGTATCACTCGTCACTCACATGAAATAGCAGTCCCTGCTTTCCTGTATGGCTGGATCGTACATGTGCATCATGTGATGCTGTGAGAAGGCGTCTCCCCCAGCCAACATGTGGCTGTCCATGTGTCCCATCATGTTGGGGTCTCCCATCATGCCCATGTTGTTGTGATCCATATAACCCATGGCAAGCTGCTGCTGTTGCTGTTGTTGCTGCTGCTGCGGTGGTTGCTGCTGCTCTCGTCCACCGCTGGGACGGAACTCGTGGTGAGACGCTCCTTGATCATGGCTTGAGAAGTCTTGAGACGGGCGTTGCTGGGGGTGGAACTCTCCCTGCATAGAGTTGGATTGGTGATGGCCCGAGTGGAACTCTGACCCCATCACGCCCTGTGGCTGGTGCGGTGGTTCTTGCTGCTGCTGCTGGCTAGGGTGAAACTCAGACATGCCTGGATTGGGCATATGAAACTCGTTGACCATTGCATTGTGATGGTGGCGAGGGGGATGACCTGCCTGCTGCTGCTGTGGTGGCTGCTGTTGTTGGTGCACCTGCTGGAAATCCAAAGATGAATGTGGTGGGCCCTGAAATGTGCTGCGGTGCTGCGGCTGATTCTGTGGTGGTGGATGTGGCATGGACTGCTGAGTGTGGAAATTTTGGGGTGGCAAACTATGACCCATGCCCCCACCAGGCCTGAACGTGTGGTGGCCTTGTGGTGGCCTCGACATCATAGGGTTGGCAACAGCTTGTGGGCCAAAACTGGGGGGAATTCCTGGAGCATGCATTGGCCCAGGCCCTTGATAATTTAAGGGCATTCCTTGATCCTGGTTTGGCATCATAGGGTAGCCTGAGTGCAGCTGTGGATCCCCCATAGAGGGGTGATATCCAGGAGGAAGGCGAGGTGGCAACCCTTGCGCTGTCGGGAACATAGGGTTACTTGGCAAATTTTGATCCCTGGATACATTCTGAGGTGCAAAGTTGGGCGGTGGGGGGACGCTCTGAGCGTCCTGAGAGTGAGGGTGTCTGTAGCCTGACATTCCAGGAAAGTCCATGACACACTTAGCTATATGAATATGATGTTCTTAGTATCCCAGGCACAACTGATCATGAATATCACAGTTTTCAAACATACACTTAATAGAGATCTGCAAAGAAAAAAAGAATGTTCATTAAGTGAAAGTCATTAAGTTCAAAAAGTGTTGGCTCTATGTGCACAGTGCACAGTACAACAGGTGTTGTGAAAAGGAAATCAAGGTTTTGTTCACTTTTTCTTTCCTTTAATTTTAAATCCATTTTTAAATTGCACGACTAACAAGAAGGCAGAAGCCTATACCAAATAAACAATATCAATAATAATAATATTATTATTAATAATATAAATGTTAATGATAATGTTGCAAGTAAAAGAGAAAGTCTGCTTAATAAATATCATCCTGTTACTGTTACTCTAAAAAAATCGTCACAATGCAAGTTTTCTCATCAATCTGTTAGGTGTCGTCTAGGCCAGTGGAAGTGGCTTTGCGGGCAGACGCGCAAAATCGGTGGCTGCCACGGCAATGCCAAATCTGGGAACCTTGACTTGAGAGAAACAGAAGTAGAAGTGCTTTTCTTTTCCTACCTAGTGCCTAGCTTTGACTTTGGCTTTGGGCTGGGAAGGTTTCTGCTCAACAATGCTATATATAATAATAGTAATACACTGACACAGTTGCAATGATAATTTTGCTAGCATTACACTTACAGTAAATAAACCAAGGCTTTCATAGCCCGCAAAGAAGGGGACACAGCAAACAGGAAAGCTTGGCTTAAACTTAAAAGTGAACGACTCTTATAAGTCTTAAACTTACTCAACGGACCAACCGTGTTTAAATCTTGATTCTAGATCTAGAAGAGTCTAGATCTATAGAGACAATATAATATACACCTCTAGATTTCTAGATCTACTGTAGCCTGCAGCTTCTTATGAAGAGAATAACAGTCTCAGTCACACTTACCCACCTGTTATTTTGCTAAGAAGGCGGCCGATCAGTAAAGCTAAAGAGTGAAATTGAGACCGGGGGAGCGAGAAGTGAAGTAAAAAGCGAGACTCGCGGATAGAGCTCAATAAACACAATCTTCGTAGAAACAACTCATGCTTCTCGAAGAGCAAAATGCAGGCTCGTGACACTTGCGGGTGTGGCCAGAACGTAGACCAACACTATTCTAGATCTACTTATGTAATTCTGTAATAGTGTTCACATACGTACTCTGTGTTTGACAGTCAATGCTAACTAATTATTTTCTTTCAGGTGATACCGTGTGTTTGACAGTCAATGCTCACTAATTCTTTTTTATTCAGGTGATACCATGCACACGCAGTTGTCATATAGGCCTAATATCAACCCGTTCATCGAACGGGAACACAGCTAGACCTATCTAAATGTGGGTCTAGACATCTAATTGATATCAGATCCAGGGTAATTTTACATTTAGGGCCTAGGCCTACTCATCTTGATGTTCAGAAAGAAACAAATTCCAGCACCCTGTAATTTAAATCAGGGAATCAAGGGCAGGTTATGTGCTGGTCTACGTTCTGGCCACATCCGAAAGTGCTCATGACGCATGCAGTGAAAAGTCTTCACCAGTGTATGCCTATATGCACAGAGATTGTGAGAATAAGACCACGGGGGCATGGCACTTTCGTTATAATGTTCCTTAAACCTATAAACCTCAATAATCAGGTCCATATTCTTGAAAGAGATAGGCCTATAGATTTCTATATTGTTTTCTTCAATCGAACCGGCTTCTGAAATACTTTTTCTTGGCAGTGGCCTGCACTAGGAGATAAGATAAGATACACTTTATTGATCCAATCATGGACATTTGGTATCAGCCGTTTGTTAGCAATACAATAAACATAGTAGCCTACATGTAAAGGAGTATAATACATGTACTAGGCCTACCACCAAGGATATACACAGTCTTTGACTACCACACATGTTGGACTAGGCCTAGATCAACATAAACGAAACATAATGCATGGCAGTACAATGTAAATCATTTAAATAATGTTTGGACATGGTGCTGGAAAATTTAATATCTCAATAAGTGGACAAACACATTGTGTTTAGACTGGGAGACTTTCCTGGAGGTTGCTGGAATAAAAGATCTTTTAAAACGTTCTGTTCTTGCCCGTAAGCTTATACAATCTCCAGATCTCGTCGATATGACATATTCCTTGAAAAGTGGATAGTCTTATTTTTGTGTAATAGCAATAGCCTTGTTCCATGATAATTCATCATATAATGCAGTAAAAGATGTTAAATCAGTACCAACAATTCTCTCTGAACGTCGAATGATTCTTTGTATTTTTCTTCTGTCTGCTGCGGTAATACTTCCGCCCCAACAACTAATATCCACAGAAATGACACTCTCGATGACAGCAGTGTAAAACCACATCAGTATGTCTTGTTCAAGGTGGAAAGATCTCAGTTGTCTCAGAAAGAACAATCTACTAATCTAGATCTAGATCTAGATCTAGATCTATTTAGTTATTTAGTTTCCCGAACAGGATGTTTAAATGTTCATGCCAATCTAATTTGTGGTCTATAGTGAATCCCAAATACCTAGACTATATGAATTTACAAAATCAACGTGTTCATCTTCAATAGAAAGGCCTTTGTGTGTTGTTTTCTTAGTTCTGAAGTCAAATACAGTTTCTTTCGTTTTCTTAACGTTCAGGACGAGAAAGTTTTCTTTGCACCACTTCACGAATTGTTTCACGTCATCAAAATAGTTGATTATGTTATAATTTGTGATGAGGCCCTGAATGACTGAGTCATCAGCAAATTTAATAATACAGGTGTTTGTGTGGTGACTGGTGTAATCATTGGTGTAGAGCGTGTACAGGGTTAGTGAAAGCACACAACCCTGTGGTGCACCCGTACTGAGTGTTGTTCTTTCTGAGAAAACAGAGTTCAATTTGACCAATTTAACGACCAAACAACTTTTTTTTTAAATGATAAACCACAGCTGGATAAACTTCATCTTCCTGGTACGGTTCCGACTCAAATATCACCCCCGCTCACTCACTCACTCACTCACTCACTCACTCACTGTAGCCCGGAGGAGTCCCTTATGGTCAAAATGGTGACGCAACAGCCAATAACGACCGCGGACAGGTAGATATCATGTCTGACTTTCGCTGTAAGCCGTGTTCGGTTGAATGTTATGGTCAATGTCGTAATCCTAAACGTGATGTCGGATCGGTCAGTAGGCAGTCAAGCGGATCGGATAAGCTGCCCAAATACGGAGTTTTCTGTTCAGGGTTCATCACAATTGCATGAGATATTGTTTTTATGCAAACAGCCTGTGCTGATACTGGACTTTTTCATGATTTTAGTTTTTGATAATTTTGTGCAATTTTACAATTGTGCATCTTTGCATGCTTGGATTGCTGAAGCGCAAATCACACGGTCGCATTAATCCTCAAGTCTGAGGTTGCGACTTTATGAAAGAAGAAGACACTGTATGTACGATTGAAAGAACCTGATAAAAAGTTTTTAAATGGTGTACATATCTAGTCTACTCGCACAACTATAACTATAAATATAAAGGAGAAGTCGAGAAGAGAAGAGAATAATCTTACCAAAATGCAATGATAATTGCCTTGTGGCTGTTGCTGGTTGTTGCGTCACGATTTTGACCATTACGGACCCCTCGGTTCGGTCAACGTACCCTTTTCCCACGGTTGTTGCGCCACCATATTGTCGATTGGCGACTGCATCTCTGAAAGCGGAAAGAAACCATCTCGCGTAAGACATCGAACCGTCAGTTGCGTAACGATTACGCCATTGTCGGTTCGGGTATACTCCCCTGTAGCCTACAGCACCACTCTCTCGAATGCTGGCTGCCTGCACTGACTGGTGTACTACACTACTACTCAAATGTACTACTTACTACTACTCGTAGTACAGGTACTCAGTAATCAGTACTAGATCTACATCACGCCAGTTTTGCCTGCTGTCACTGTCAACGATGTTGAACATTTCTTGGCTGTCTCTGCCTGTCCATTCCTTGATGTTGCCAAGGTAGCTAGCTCTACATGTATTTCTAATTCGTGGCCTTCCTCTTTTTCTTTTCTTTTTTGACCTTCCCTTGAATGGAGCTTCTTTCATCAATGTGCACTTTTTGCTGCGAATTATGCGGCCAAAGAATGCCATCTTTTTCTTCAGGATGAGGGTGACAAGTTCTCTTTCTTCAGTGCCTAGTTCATCCAAGTTCCAAGACACCTTTGTCGGTGCGCTTGTCCTTCCAGCCGATCCTTAGTAATCTTCTGTAGAACCACATTTCAGTTGTGTGGATTTTCTTTATGCTGCCTTTCTTGAGCGTTCCATCCTTCGGGTCCATTACCACCACTTTGTCATTATTGTCCATACCAGACATTTCACTATTTTTATGTTAAGTGCCATCTTGAGCCCTTTGTCCTTCCAAGCCCCTTTCAAATTATTTTTTAAAAATGCCTACTCCCCTCAACTCATTCTGTGACCCCCCCCAACCCTACGACGACTTAACAACACGGGTTGGTTGCATGGAGTAGGTAGGTAGTGTGCAAGAACTTTATAACAAAATAAGTTTTAACGTAAGTTGTAACAACATTGTGGGTTCTCAAATGTCCTTACCATTCATACCAACCCGTGCCGTGCATAGTTCTTATACCTACATGACAATTTCTTCACAAATGAACCGGTACAAACGCCTACCTACCATTACCTACCACTACCACTGACTGATGCCACTGCCAACTTCGCAAACCTCGACTCACGGACTCACGGGGTACTTCGCATTCGCAGCCTGTTTGGTCGAATCGAGCCACATTGCCCCTTTGATCCGGCTGCCGCCGTAACTCGAACCACTGAGTGGCGTGCGTGCTTGCATCAGTGAATCGCGTAACTGGGTAGGCCCGAGCCTAGATCTAGGCTAGTAGTTAGTAGTTAGGCCCTACCGGGTAGTTTAGAGTTGGCGCTTTCGATTTGATCTTCTTAGCTAACACAGACTGTTTTGTTATAGCTATAGTAGAGTTAGATCTAGATCTTGGTACTTCAGCCAAGGCTTTGGTCAGCGGTTGTGTATAATATTATGTGAGTGTGTGTGTGTGTGTGTGTGTGTGTGTGTGTGTGTGTGTGTGTGAATGTGAGCGTGGCGATCGGGACTTCCCGTGGGCCGTTGTGTGAGGGGAGGGGGGGGGGGGGCGATAAGATGAATGAAGTGTACAATGTATACGACGTATATTACTTGTTAACACCCCAATAGACACAATTAGGCCATGTAAGTAAGGATCGGTCCCAACCCTAGATCTAATTTTCTAATCTGATAGAATAGAAACTGGATCTAGATTCTAGGTCTACTATTTTTCCTTCTTTAATTGAATGGACACTTCGTTAACAAACATGGTTGTGGCCACGATCCGTCACTAGCGTGCTTATTGGAAACATTGTGTTAAAAAATGGAGCATGCGTCAAACAGATGTAAGTTGAAACACTGTATGGTGTTTTAATGTTGATAAAGTGTTGGGTTTAAAACAAAATTAAAGTCAATTTTGCAACGAAGGCGAGCTTAAGTTGAATTTCACAACATTAGTACCCAAGCCATTGTTTTAAATGGTATCTGCATTTTAAATGGTAAAGGTGGTGTTCACTCAGAGTTGTTTTGATTTTGGTGCAAATGTGAGCACACTGTGTTCCCCCGCAGATTTTGGTGTGCATGTAAAAATTAGACATGAGTGTTTGTATGGGGGCATATTTTGGCGTGAGTTGTTTTTTCTGGTATTCCTGTGTGCTTCTCTAGAAGTAACTAGAGGGGAATGACAAGAAAATGTCGGATGTCAACACTCACTTCTTCTGTACTTGAAACTTTGGGCTTTCGTAGAAATGTTGTACAATCCCAATGAAGGCGAACACGAGAATGCTCACTGTGTAACGCCATAGAGAAAAAAAAATATTGTTTGTAACGTCGTGGTCATTTCATGAGCGTAAGCGGAATTTCAGAGCTATCAATTAGGTGGAGATTTGAGATATTTAAGAAAATCGGGTGCAAAACATTTTGGGGGGTGGAAGGGGGGGGGGGGGGATAAATGGGAATATCAAAGCCTTTCATACTCAAGGTAGCTTGCTTGAGTGTGCCTGTGATTGTCTGTTTGTTTGTTTTGGAAAACAATTGGCGTGAAGCAAGTGGAACTAATTGAACACGAATCTTAACATGCAAAGCCCTGCTGATGAACGAAAAAAAAAGCAAACAAAAGAACTGACAAACCGAAAAAATGAGAGTCACAGTACCGTATTTGGACAACGGTGAGAAACGGGGAAAATACTGCAACAACAACAACAAAAACGACATAAGAACGTAGCCGAGATGAAACGAGACATAAGGTTAAGATAGTTTGGACGTTTGGCCAGAATGGATGAGAACAGGTTTCCGAAAGTCAAGATTAAATGGAGGCCATTGGAGTTGGCAAAGCGAGGGAGGGGCACAGAATTGAAAATTAAAACAAAGTATATATATTCTGTGGGGAGAGGACGCCCGGTGATGTCATGGCAAGAATCCTTGAAAGGGGGATACTGAAAGACGATTTCAATTTCACTCATCGTAGTTAGGGCCTATTCCTCCTGCCGCCAGTGTTGCAGACTGATTTTGAACCTAGGCGAGGTTACTTGATCTTGATCCACTCTCGCCATTGGTCAGCCCGGTATTGCAGTACCAGGTACATGTGTACCTCATGGGATGGCCTAAAAAAGCCATGGTCGGCGAAAAGCTTAAAATTAAAAACTTACCTCAAATAACAATTTCTCCCCAGTCGAGACGGCGAAAAACTTTGCAAATTGATTTTGAACCCAGGCGAGGTTACTTGATCTTGATCCACTCTCGCCATTGGTTAGCCCGCATTGCAGTAGGCCTACCTCCGGGAATGGTCAAAATCCATGGTCGGTGAATTCATACCTAAAGAACCAAAGAACCCTTCAATCAACCCCCCTGAAAGAAGCAGAAGCCGAGGTCGAGGCCCAGATCTCGATCGCCATGACCAGAACAGACAGACTTAGAGATCTGTGGTCACCCGATGTGGAACGGGACCAAGGACTGCATTAATATAATACCTACGAACAGGAGAACAGGAGCTAACAACAGCTGTTTGCTTGCCATTTCTAGAACACCCCTCCTCCCCCCCCCCCCAAACCATCTTACCACTCGCACTTAGGCCTACAATTATTTATTATCCCCACCCCCCGCCGTTTCCCCGCCTTTTAAAAACAATTCTTATTTACATACAACGATTGAGATACTCAAATGATACTACTATCCGCCTCCGCCCCCCACCCCCACCCACTCCCCAACACACAC
>JAUELK010129911.1:0-11644 GCA_031471215.1 Gastropteron pacificum
TCAGTAAAGCAATGTAGAACTTCAAACTTTGGTTGATGCCAATGATGGTAACAACCATTGTGAAATGAGAAGTTCAATAATAATATTGCATTCATCCCTTCTCTGGAATGACCTATAGATTGAGGCCAGCAGTACACAAGAATGCATGAGGAACCGCCTATAGTATTTGTTAAGGCTGCGTCCGAATACAAAAATGTAATATTCGGACCCATGAACGCAGTTAGACTAGCCTTAATGTATGGGAGAAACGCGTCTGCTAGGCCTAGAGCAGAGAAATCCACGCCACGCTGACAAACTCGTCTGCTAGGCCTAGAGCAGAGAAATCCACGCTGTCTGGCCTAGAGTTGAGATAAGAAATATGTTTCGTTCTCGATTGAGAGTAAGTAAGAGAAAGAAGAATGTCTATCGCGTTGTAGTCAAGTTTTAAAACGACTGAACTATCAACTTAACTCCGTTACTGTTTTGTTTTCTAATGAAATAAAATGTAGAGAGATCATGTAGCGATGCCGACTATGGCCGTGGGTGTAGGCCTACGGGTCTGGGTCTGCTATTTTGCCCGCTGACATGGGTGAAATTTCGTCGGCATCTGCAGACTTTTGAAAAAAACGTAAAATGGTCACTCATAACAATACAAGCATAGATTGTCTCTTCGTCGTATGCGGCAATACTGATCAACTAAGCTTAGTATGACGAGCTTTCGATTTCGATCAAAACAACACCTACAAGTACAAGACAAGCTCATTGTGCTGCGATATCACCGGCATTTTTTCATGTGTCTTTGGGCCTAAGCGCTGTGCCCAGTAGCATCACGATTCCGTTGTAACCGAAATGCGCGTTTTCTGATTGCGCTGTAACAGAATTGTATTTACAAAGATATAGAAGGGGAAAAAAACGGAAAATTACAGACGGATAGGAAAGAACAATAATCACATCTTCACATCACAAAACCAACAACAACACAATGATAATGACAACACAGTGATGGCTCTAGGCGGAATCACAAACAAAGGCTTAGGCCAAAGGGCCAAGTGTGCGGGCGCATCCACATCGGAGCTGCACCGGTCCAATCCGGGTCCGTATATTAAATTTTTATATTCGGACACGGGGTCGAATAGACACTTCGATTTGTAAATTATAAACAGTACCAATAACAATCACAAACATAATGAACAAAGATGAAGAAAACGAGAATGAAGAAGACACCAGAGAAACTCCCCCTCCAAGATCTTAAATTTTTGGGATTATAAATCAATTTAAAAAGACATGTACAGACGGAACATAATGTATTGCACTGTCGTCAATAAGAACATACCAGGTTCATGGTTTCATTGATGGTTAGGCTGGATCTCTTGTTACTGGTGCTCAATTCCCCAGCAAACCGTGCAGCCCTTATTTGCATACGTGCCGTCTTCATTGGGTCATCAAAAGACATCTTGAAACTGTAGAGGAAAATTTAAAAAAAAAGAAAATGAAACATGTATAAGAAAGAAGAAACTATTCCATTTCAAATTCATGAATAGAATAGTTTTTGTTTTACTTGCATGAGAAAAATGTGATATGAAACTATATTCATTGTAATTTTTGCTTGTGACACAGTGTTATTTAGTAGACATGAGAGAATGCACATATGACCTAGAAAAAACCAACCCAGCATCAAACACTTTCACAAATTTTGAAATATCAAGGATTAATGGTGAATGATAGCAATTATAAAGATACAGATAGATAGCAATGTAGAACTTCGGTTGATGCCAATGATGATGGTAACAACCATTGTGAAATGAGAAGTTCAACAATAATTATAATATTGCATTCATCCCTTCTCTGGAATGACCAATAGATTGAGGCCAGCAGTACACAAGAATGCAGTAAAATATAGATGTTGTTCGACACACTGTGACATGGTCATCAACATTTGATTAAACAAGAGCTAAGAGTGGACATGGGCATACTTCAGGCATAAAAACATATATAGGCAAAACATGATCTAGTTATGTTTTCTTCCTACATTTAACAAAGATTAAACCCTCTGAACATAAGAACATTGTTAAAAAAGCTCCTTGGAGAACAACAGGACCATTGTCAAAACTGAATGACACAGATGACAGTGAAAGAGAAGAGGTGTAAAGATAGAAAGACAGTAAGATCGAGAGGAAATAGAAAATACTACTTGAGTGGGAATGTTAGTTAGAGTCAGCGTTGACATCTTCAATTAAGATGTCAATATAGAGGACTTAAAACCATTGTAATGTAGCATTCATCCCTTCTCTGGAATGACCTATAAGTTAAGGCCAGCAGTACACAAGAATGCTCACAATTAGATGCATCATTCATACAAAACAATGGAAACTGACTTCTTCTGATTCTTTTTCTTGTTCTTTTTCGTGGAGAGTGAAATGAAGCCAGTGGAATCCTGTGAGTCATGTTTGTCCCCTCTACCCCGTCCTCTACCTCTGGGTGTCTTCATGCCTCGACCACGATTCTTCCTGAACCTATTTCTGCCTGGGCTGGAGCGACTAGAGTCTGATGATGGGCTGCGACTGGAGCTGAGAAAAAACGACAACAATGTAAAAGTTAAGTCTTGAACTCTACCAACTAATTACAATCAGGCTTATTTATAGATAGAGCATTCCTTGACCAAAAGGTATATGTTGTGCTCTCAGTATATTAACGAGATACTGCCAGAGTTGATTGTGCTAAGTTATGATAAAAAAGACTCGGGAGCCAGTATATGTCAGTATTAGTGGTAGTGAAGACATTAACATTTCATTGAACTTGATATAAAGAATGTTGGTTACAATCCAAGTCAACACTGTCTAGGTGGCAGAGTGACACAAATGGACCACAAACCACATGATATTGTATTCATCCCTTCTCTGGAATGACCTATAAATTGAGGCCAGCAGTACACAAGAATGCAAGGTACTAATTTCTTTGAAAAAATGAAAAAGAAAACTTGGCGTCCCATTTATATATACCTTCTCCTTCTGTATCTAGGCCTCCTCCTCCCTAGTGAAGGTGAGCGAGAGCGTGAACGAGAGCGTGACCACGATCTCGATGAGCTGGAGAAGGATCGGCTTCTTGATGACCGTCTGTAGGTGGGTACCCTGTCTTTGCTGTACAGTGGCTTCTGTGGGCCATGAGAGCCTCCTCTAACGCCCATCATACCTCCACGTCTCTGTTGGCCAGACTGCCCAAACCGTATGTTGGGACCTCCACGACCCATAAACTTAGGGGTTGACTGCATCATATTCTGTGATAGACGGCTGTTGTCTCTGTCAGAATCTCCACTGAAACAAGAATTTCATGTGAATGTAAGTATAATAAAATAATATAAATATATACTTATTATCATCATTAATGGCCAAAAGTAGGGCTTGAAAAGATTTGTTTAACACAGGCAGTAAGTAGACTTAATTTATTCCTCTGATTCTTTTGTGCAACAACGGGGCGCCTATTGCGGTTTCTGTAATGAAATGTTAACCCTAACTAAACCCCCAACCTGGAGGATCGGTGAGTGCTACGTCTCTTCCCTTTGACTGTCTGGCTAGGGTGGCCCTACCGGGAAACAAGTCTCCCACCAGCATAGCTCTCAGGGTCATCAAAACATATAAGCCCCCTAACCATGACAAGGTTGCTGGCACTAAGTAGACAGCTTATTAATCTGATTTAATGAGTGGAAACAAATTTACACTTACATGGGCAAGGGTTCTGCATCCCAATTGATACTTTTGGCGCCACCAGGAGTGTTAAAGACACTGGTCAGTTTCTCCTTCAGCACACGCTCAACTTGATCTTTCTGAGTCTCATTTGTCACAGCTCCAAAGGCTCTCTGAACATAATCCCTGAAAGAACAATTGAAGTAGCCATTTTAAAAACTTTTCTTTGCACATTCCACCCCAAAAGATCACATAAATTCATATCTATTATCATAACTGACACAAAAAATGTTCTTATACAATATAGGCCTACTTTAAATTCTCTCCTTACTCAAAAGAAAGGAAAAACAGCTGACAACCTCATAGAAATTGTGTTAATTTGTGGGTAAGATCCCAAGCGAGTTCTCAGATTACAATTTTGTAATCGTCATATTCAGCAACATAAGAAACGTATAGACTTGGAAAAGGAGAAAAACAAGATAAAAGAAACTAAGCATTACACTTACTTGAGAGATTGAGGCCATTCTCCTGCAGCATCAGCGGACCTGCAAGGCAAAGTTGATATTCAGAATGGATTACATAATTCAAAATGAAATAGCATGCAATGTAGACAAGAACAACCAACAAACACTTCAATGTTTTAAAACACACACACAAAAATAAAACCCATCCAACAAAACAACAGCATACAGCTCTTATAATCATGTTCTGATACATCTATATATAAATTTCCTTTTCAAATGCTATTATTTATCGATGCAAGACAAAAATGAAATTGTAATGATTGTGGAAAGCGGTGTTGTAAAACTCACACATCCTTATCATCATCTCTCTCCTGGTTTTTTAAATTCATAGATTGCATGTTGGAATTCATTACAGGCCCAGACGTGGAGTGGGGAGGAATGGGATGCATCGATTCATTGTTCCTTTGAAACTTGGGGGGCTGGCCTGAGCGTAATGGGTTGTCCATGTTACTCTCTTGTGAGAACGTTTTGCGTTTAGGCAGTTGGAAGCGAATTCCACCAGCACCAGGGGCTTCTGAGAAAATGTAAATGAATATGTTCTTTAGTTAACAAATTGCAATGATTGAAAAACAAAAACAATCTGAGCAAACAGCACAGACAAACTATTTTCATAGTACACACGGATTAACTAGGAGACTTTCCCTTTTCTCAAAATACATTTAAATGATTAGAAAATAAAAGTAGTTGAGCAAACAAATTTCATTGTATATTACACACAGATCAACTAAGAAGACTTTCCCTTTCTCCAGATACATTTCAATAATAAAATTTAAAAATTCTATTATTTTCAAGCACATTGCAGTCTACAGAGTAGCACTCACGTTTGTTATTCCTATTTCCAAAAAAGGGAGGTGTCTGCCCTTGATAAGGTTGGCCCCCTTCTGGTGGACTTCTGTTGTTGCTGGGACCCTGTTCCATATGGGGAGGAGGTGGCTGCATGTTGTGATGAGGGTGGTTGGGGGAGGGTCCATCCTCGTAAGGGAACCTCTGAGGGGGTGGGGGGCCCCTGCTATAGTCTGGGGGCCCTCCTCCGCCTCCCCCCATACGAGGAGGTGGGGGACCATCCATGTTCATAGGTGGTCGAGGGGGCCCTCCCATAGGGCTTGAAGGGTTGTTCATCATACCTCTGGGGCCACCCGGGGGATAGCCTCTAGGCCCTGGCGGCCTGTAGGAATTCATCTGATGGGACGTAAAAAAAACAATTCATTAATAACCAGGGATGTAAATGGGAAGGAGAGAGAGAACAAAATGTGATCATGTAAGATATATATTTCTTTAACAAGCTCAAATAAAATCAAGAGCAATTCATATGAATTATATATATACAGACAATCAGGGTCTCTTGTACAAAGAGCGCTTGAATTATAGAAAACAATTGTTTTGGACTATAATCGGTCAATACTTACCCAAGGCGGAGGGTTGTTGTTCCCATAAGGCCCTGGCATGTAACCTCCTCCATTACTTCCATAACTGTACCTGAGAAAAAACAATGAGATATGTTTTGTTATATAAAAAATATATCGTCATTTACAATTACAACATTCTACCAACATTTTAATCTTTTAAATTAAAATTTGTAATGAATACTTGGCAAGAAAATGGTGACATAATTGACAGTCAAAAACACACTAAAAGTCAGACAGGTGATAAAAAAAGCCACACAAGTACAGTAAAAAAAAGCAAAAATATTGAGACAGATCTCATAAGGATACAAATACAATACTCAGAATTAGTATAATAAGTGAAGATAAAAAATATCACTTACGGGTAGCCGTACTGCTGATAGACATTTGGTGGTGGTGGACCATACCCCATTCCACTAGGCGGCATAGGAGGTTGATAACCCCCGTTGTATGAGTAGTTTGGTGACTGCATTGGGTTAGAACCATTGGGAACTGAAGAACTAGTGTTGGGAGCTCCTTCCTCAGCCCTGGATGTTGGGCCAGAATCTGTTGTGCTGTCATTGCATTCCTCCCCTCCTCCTTTGCTGGTGTTGCCTTTCTTGTCCTTACCTGGACTTGTGGTTGACTTCATGTTTTCCAAAGCTTTCATAGCATTACTCCACTCAGGTTTTGAAGCCTTCTGCTGATTTTCCAAAGCCTGCATCGCTGCCATCCACTCTGGTTTCATAGCACCTGCTGTGCCATCCATCTTGAACTGAGCTGAACTCTTTGAATTTGAACCTGGGAATTGACATTTTTGGTTGCTAATGATACTACGAAAGCAATGAATGATGAGGATTTTAAGCATACCTTCTGTTTCAGTTTTAAAAAGAATGAGAATGTCAATGATGACACGCAACACAACTTCTGACAGCATGAGTAGAGATCTTCTAGATCTAGAGTAGGTATACTGTTGGGGAGTGATTTTTAGTTTTAGAAATCTGATCAAAGTCAAAGAATCCATCTAGATCTAACTACTATTAGTAGTATTAGATTTAGAATGACAGCTTTTCTGCTCTATCTACCTTATTTTGTTTTTCTAAAACTTAAATTGTGTTTCTCATGAAAAGAAACTTTGTCATATTGAAATTCTAGATAGATCTACCACAGAGATTATATATGTTAAATGGCTCATTTTAACAGGTCCCAAGTAACCTAGTGGTAAAGTGTTGGGTTCACAGTTTTTAGGCAGTGGGGAGTCCCAGGTTCAAATCCAGTAGGCCAAACAAACACATTTTTTTTTTCAGTCATTATATTTTCAAAAATTCATTTAGACTCTACATTGATGGACTGTATTCTGATATTTCTTTATTTTTGTTTTTTTGTGTGTAATCAGATGTAGGCCCAGGCAGGTCAAGTTCTAGCTAACTACCATGGCCTTCTCAAGCCCCTGGCTACTGACTAGATCTAGAGTCTAATTCTAGATCTAGGCTATTATTATGGAATTTAGATTCTAGTTCTAGATCTAATTCTACAAAGTACAAAGTTTACATTCCACCTATGATTCTTTAGATCTACACCACTAAGACTCCACACTACTGAAGATATGACACAGAACTTAAAGACCCTACCTAGCAAAAAACAGGCTGGGAATAAAATAGAGGAGGTCTGGATATTATTCCCAGCAGGGGTGAGGATAATCACAGCCATAACTGATACTGATACTGTTGACAATGATGCATTTTGCGAGTAAACAGGGTCTGTGGGTGTATGCCCCACAAGAACCATCACTCATCAGTTTAGAGCAGTCAAGTGTGAGAGCCATTCTCATTCCACATTTCTAAACTTCAATGAAGCCCATAAACATTAATTGGTCTAACTTGAATGATAATGATGTCACTTTCCATCACCCCCTGGACACTTTCTCAGCAGACCGGACACTTGTCAGTCAAGCACTTGATTCATGATTATAAACACATTTTTTGCATTTCTAGATCTATATATCTGTATTTTAAAACCAAATTATCCAGAACAAAGTTTATAATCCCCCCGGCGAAATTACAAAACAATTACGCTACGGCATTAGCATTATTTATAGTATTCGCACGCCCTTGTCGCCCATTCAAGATGGGGGACACTGCTGACTAGATCAGAATCAGATCTAGATATTTAGTAAACAATAGTAGATCTAGATCTAGTAAACAATAGTAGATCTAGATAGATAGATTCTAGATCTTAATAATTTAAATAGAGTAGTAAGTAGTTAGTAGTAGATGACGACAGCCATCCAACGACGCTAAACTGCACTTTTAGCTTGAGGAGTCTCAGCTACATTTCCGGCTTATATACTGTTTGCATTGCAAGGTAAGGTAAACATGGATGGATAGGATAGGATAGAGTCACAACAAACTTGCTGGAAAGGAAGTGCCCAGTGGTAACAAAACAAATGTCATTCACTGTCACTCAGTCAACTGTCCACAGACACAGAAAGAATTCAAACTTTTTTTGTTTTCAATGCTAAATTTCTTTCTTGGATCCATCGTTTTGGGCTGAAAATGAAATCAACGAAAAAAAGACCCTGAGAGAATTTAATAAACATTTAAAAAGCCCTGGATGAGTGTAGAATTACGATCAAATGCAAATTCGGCGTATTTTGTCAAAAATACAAAACAATAATTAAATAGCGGAACCACCCAACTCAACAAGCAAAATAAGTAGAGACCTAGATTCTAGATCTAGATTCTAGCTAGATCTAGATATCTAGTAGAATCTAGGCCTAGGCTAGGGCTAGGGAGGAAGGGTGTCGTCAGAAGGGGCTGCTGTACTGTACTACTGTACTGTACGACTTACGACTGGAGAGTCAGAAGTCAGAAGGCCAGAAGGACTTGACATTCGAATGTAAGGTAGATCTAGATCTACATGGGACAGAGCTAATATTCACAACCTGAGTGCTAGATCTCTTACTCTTCAAAATACAAAAACATGGCCGTTCATACCTCGCTGGTTGTGACTTCGTCACTCTTCTTGTTTGTTTGCGCTTGGTCTGCAAAAAGGAAGGGACGAGCGAGGGGTTGTTTTGGTTGGTTATTGCGATACACCATTTCCGGCCAGAGCAAATTATTAAACTTTGATTGTGCATAGGCCTAATTCCTGGCATATAAACATCATGAAGGTCTTCTGTAATGCCAAATAAACATAGGAAGTTTCACGGAGCCTCGGCCAGAGAGCTTGTAATCTTATAAATAGGCTGTGGAGTCCGTTAGGGCACAACAAGGGTCATTTGGTTCAAAATCTTCTAAAAAGCAACAACATTTGGCACACGAGTAGGCTAGGTCTACTTCTTCTTTTCATGTAACAGTGTAGTGTTCACATACTATACATACCCTGTGTTTGACAGTCAATGCTAACTAAATATTTTCTTTCAGGTGGTACCGTGTGTCAAAAAAATCAGAATTGTACTTTTTGGACAGTATGTAGCCTAGACCAACGTTTGTGGTTTTAGAACAGTCTGAGCTAGGCCTAATGCCCCAGTAGGCCTATAATAAAGAAAAAGACAATAACATGTGCACGTTTTGCCCCTACAGACATATAGGCCTAGTCTGACCTTGAGATACTTACTTACTTGATACTTGATGTTGACTGTGGCTGAGACCTGTCCAAAGGTCAGTTCACAGGTCGATTGACGTCCAAATGCTGAATTTTGCGTTGCAAGGTCTATTGGTAGCATTCAGGGTTATACCCATAGAGATACACCTAATAATATACCTTACTTTGAGGGCTTCCCCGTTCTTACGAACATGAGTGGACAACAGCTGATTGCTTGCTATTTCTACGCCTCAAAGAAAAAGTTACCCATACTGCGGACAACCAGGCGGGATCGGGTTTTGTTACAAGCTTTTTGCTGTGTGGTCTAGTGTTGTTGTCAGAGTGTAGCTTGAAGCTAGGTTGTTTCGCGTCATAGTCATAGATTCCGGTGGTGTATTTATATACATCAAGATTGATGTAGAGTAGATCTCATCTGGCATAAGAAGAGGTGGTTTGAAATGACTGTGTTCCCCACCATTATCCTAATTCTTAAATTACCTGCTAGGTCTAGATTTACAATCTAAAGTCTAAAGCCTATGCATTGGATAGATCTACACGTTTTACATGGTGTTCAGCGCAAATTACTATCATTTTTTTTAATGAGCATTTATTTTGCGCTCAGCAGTACAATCAATGTTGATTTCCTATAGGCTAGTATTACCCCGATAAACCTATTTTGTCCCTAAAGCATATCAACCCCCTGAGAGGCATAGGACTAGATCTACATGGTAGTGCTGCCCATAGACAAAAGACATTTAGTATTTAGTCTATGGTGCTGCCAAGTCGGCGCCAATACCAACGCACTGACAAGATCTTTCGCTGTCTATATATAGGGCCTAGTCGTGGCAATATTCTTTTCCAAGAGAACTGGTGATGGAGAAGAAAATACTCTCAAATCCAAATCGGTCAGAGTCATGAATGGCTTTTATCTGAGTGTTGATGTAACGACGGGGTCTATGAAGGGGCCTAAATAATAATTTCCACATGAAATGGCACAAAACTGTGTTACCGTACCGGTACCTTTTTGTTTCCATTCATCTGGAAATCACGTGTATGCCATGCCTGCTGATTCGTTTACTGGGCGGCTCGTATACAAGTACAAGACATAGGCAATAGATCTAGATCTAGATCAAAATGTAAAACAAAAGATTTACCGACACTTGCGGACATGTTAAAACAGTGTCTGACTTGTGCCACGTAGGGCTTGTTACTCGTTACGGCCCAAATCTTCCAGCGACACATACGCTGATTTCAATTGTTTGTGTGTGTTTGTATTGTTAGGCCTATGAGCGTACCGTACCAAGCTCAACGTATTGTTCAGCTCTAGTCTGTTTGACACTTTAGGAGTAGCAGGGCATTTTTCTTTCTTTCTTTTCTCTCTTTCTTTCCTTTCTTTCTTTCTTTTGCATGTCATTCTTTCTTTCATTGCACACGACACGCTTACAGTTGACAGCTCTTTAGCGACAAAGGGCAGATTTTAAAGTTTATTTTGCTTTACCATTCGTTTATTTTTTCACAACAGAAAGAAAACATGAAGCAGGCAGGACCTTGCTGACTACTTCCCAATGACGTAACCAGTGGGCAGTTTAAGTCTAAAGTTTTTGAAGTGAGTGCTACATTGGTTTGGAGCAGCGTCGTGTGGATTGCTCCCCCCGAAGAACGTGGAGAAGAGCATCCCTCTAATGTGATGGTTGGGGTGATGACTGCTCCTCATCGCCAGATTACTCACTGTGTAGCACTGCTGGGCCTCGCCTTGGACCTGGGAGGGACAGGGTTATGGAAGAGGTTGAGAACAAGAAAGAGTAAGAAATGTCCCATGGGCTACACACAATGTATAAGAAGCTGAAGGGTTGCCAACCTTCTCCGCCTCCCGTGAAAACCCACACGCAGAGCGCGCAGAGGGTCTCTGAGACCCCATGACTCAATGATAAGGAAATGTCGTATTTCTCTAAAATAGAGTCACGGGGTCTTTCAAACCATCTTGATACTGACTTACTTGGTTGCAGTTTCATAAAGATTGCTTTCCTCCAGGCATTCCTGGAGTTTGGTGGATAAATTCCCGATTTTCAGAGAGTTGTGATAGAACAATCACACCCTTGGATCTCAGGGACCCCAAGGGCGCGGAGAAGGTTGTATCTTTGGCTTGATTAAAATACAAAACCAAACTGAAGATTGAAAAAACAACAACAATAAAAACAAAACAAAAATAACCACGAAAGTCCACAATGACATATTATGGGCTTCAGCTTAGCAGAACAACAAAGAAGCAAGGCTTAGTGTCAACAACATGAAGCAAAGAACAAGCACAGGAATGTCCAGTTTTGCAAGCAACGCTTTATTTGAACACATTTACATTGACGGAGGTTGATGAAATAATTATGATAATGACAAAGGATTAAAAGGAAAAGAGAAACTCAAAAGTTCAATTTCCATGCACATACGCAAAAGACAACATAAACATGCGAACAGAGTGTCTCTTCGTGGTCATGGCGAC
>JAUELK010130021.1:0-11638 GCA_031471215.1 Gastropteron pacificum
CTGGATGTAACGCCAGAAGGGTTTGGAGTTGTTAGAGTTGAGACCCTCAGCGATGGTGTTGTTGACATACTCTCTCTATGCCTTTCTGAGCTGTCTTCTACATTCCCTCTGGATGAATTTGTAATTTTGCCAGTTGTTTAGTTTCTTGGCTTTGGTGAAGAGGCGTTTTTTCTTCTTCAGCAGGGAGAGTAGTTTGCTGTTCAGCCATGGTAGGTTCTTCTTCCCGCTGCATGGTAGAATTCTCATGTTTGTTGGTGATCCTACTCGTGAAGACATAGATCTAGATTTAAATAAGAGTAAACTACTACTCTTTCTAAGTGTGTTGACAAAGAGTGTTAATGCATGGATCCGTCTCAGAAAAGAAAAGAATGGTCACCTGTAATTTACGCCTATCGTAATGTAGTAACATAGAGAGAGGACACGGGGGCGTGGCCCTCTATTACAACAGTGTTAGCGAGATGAAATCGCCTATAACCTTATTATTTTAACGGATTAGACTCGGTGGACGAAAACGAGGCTACCATGCAGCGATTTGCAATTTAGCTCACGGGGACGCAGTGAAAGCGATTACAGGAAGTGGGGCCAGCTGTCGTGTCTGTATAGTATAATCCAGGGTCTGTGGTAGTAACCAGCGGCGTACTGCCACAAGGCTTGACAAGGGAGCATCCTTGGGCCAGTCCTGTTTGTCATCTTTATTAACGATTTGCCAGAGGCTACTAAGCTCTTGGTGTGAGATGAACGCAGACGACACAAAGTTGACAAAGGTTTCGGCTATAGTTGAGACAGAGTTGGCACGTCAAGTACTGCAAGCAGACCATTGATAGGCTGGTACTTGAGGAATGGCATGGGCAGACATTTGGCATCTCCGCTTCAATTAATGCAGGCAAATGCAAAGTCATACCCTTGACTTTGGAAGGAATAACCCAGTACACAGGTATATATAATGAAGTTGTACCCATCAGAGAAGAGGACTGCACTAGAAACCACAACCTTAGAAAAGGACCTCAGAGGACAGGTGGACTCAGAACTCAGACCTCAAATTCAGCTGCCACATTGAGATGCAGATGGTCAAAGCAAACAAGATCCTGGGACTGATCAGGCGCTCATTCAATTCTTTGATGGAGTAAGCATGAGGCTTGTTATTCCAAGCATTGGTCAGACCATACCTCAAGTTTGCCAACGTAGCATGGTCACCAAGATACCAGAAGGACAAAAACCTGATTGAGAATGAGAGTGTTGCGGAGACCCACAAAACTTTTGTGTTTAGATTTTAGATTAAGACTCAAGTTGATGTTGTCATGGTCATCATTGTGGTCTCAAACTGTTTTATCGTGTAACTAACAGTAACAGAGTAACATCCATCATTACAGCAGATTACATAGATTATAAATGTTGTATTTGAATGAGAATGATATTGAAAGAGGCCTTCCTGCCTGCTATGTCTGCAACATTTTGTAAAGTACCGCATGTATATTTAATTCATTTTGTTTTTCAATTTCAGCTCTTTGCTGGATTCTCCTCAACCCTTTTCAACAATATCAATCTGAACGGACTGAATGACTCAATGTGGTGGTGACTAACAGAACACTAACAACTTTCTAGTTATTTGGACACATTTTGTGATCAGAATCTTAAAGTTAACAAGGATGAGTGAATGTGAAACTGGCGGTGTACAACAACATCATCATCACCTATCATCTTCAGTGGAGTCGGAGGAAAAGGTTAGATTTGCTGATTTTACTTCGCAAATCAGAATTGTTTTTTTTTTTTATATTAAAGTGTAATTCAAAGACCTTTACATTGTTGTAGGAGCTGAAATGTGTAAAGCCTCATATAATTTGTTGAATTAAAGTAATTCAAACACATGACTACGTCTTCCCCCAAAAAGACAAATATATGCAGTGTGCTTTATTATCACTTTACTTTTCCAACAATGTGTTTGTAAGATTCCATTTTGACTTTGCTTTCCTTTATTCTCATATGAAGATTGAATGTTGTTGTTTTTGTATTGCTGTTATTTAAAGGGCTATTCTGTAAAATCTAACCGAGATAATTGAAGAAGATCCTGAGTCAATCAACATTTGGGGATGGGTTATGATAATAATGTCATTGTACTTTTTGGGAAAATGCTGAATGAATCAGGATAGGAATCCAATTGAAAACATGTCACTTTGAAAAATTTTCATTTTGGTGATCCTGGGTCTTCTTTATTTGTGTCGCCTAACATCATATACAAAAACATCATTCTTCATCTAACCATGAAAATATTGATAGCTTGTATTTGTTCACCCAGGCTTTGCACTTGAATAAGTTGGACCAGCAATCCTCCCCTTCTCAAGACCGATCTGATTCTGGTATGGAAGATGAATCATTCAATACTACTCACACAAGTGGGATGGCTGGTAGGTTGACATTGCAAATTGTAGATATATTGTAAGTGAAGTGAAATCAAAGTGTTGCAAGGCAAAAGCATTTTCTCTAAGAATATTCATTTATTTTCTTTTATTTGCTAATTGCTTGATCAAATTGTAGCTAAAATCAATTCTACAAAGTCTTTTCTTTCATCAGATTCAGCTGACGATTCTGATGATGACATGGTTGTGATGAAGCAGAATAAAGGGAAAAAAAGGGTGAGTAAAAGAAGTAGCACAGTTATGTTCATATAATAATAATAGATAGCCTTTATATAGCGCTTTTCCCCGCTCTACAGCAAGCTTGAAGTGCTTTACTTACAGCCACTATTACCCTGACAGACCTGATGCGTTCCAGAGCCTTCTCAACCTCCTGGGAGGCATGCTGGTATTGCTGCCTTGGTCGCGCCCAGCACTCATACCAACATACAATGTTTAACAGTCTATAATTTTCAACTCTACCTTTCTTTAAGAAGCCAAGAATGCTGATGACATTTATCAGTAGATTTTAATGTTTTATGCAGTGGTCCTACTGATAAACTGAAACCATTGCTACTGTGTTCAAATTACATTGTTTATTTTATTTTTGAAAATTATATTGTATGAAATGTATTTTCAAAACAGATGGTCATTGATGACGGTGATGATGAAGAGGAGGAAGATCAAGACAATCAAAGGGATTTATCTGGCAATGAAGATAAGAACGAGCATGACAACAGTAGAGCAAAAATAGAGACCACTGCAGGTCCTACCACAGACGACGATGAATCCCACACTGAGGATGTGGAACCCACGAGGTCTCAGGGAGAAGATCATGATGAAGATAGCCCAGGAGATAAGTTTGAGCTCACCTTCAAAGATGATAACTTGTACGAGGCAGATTCTGGGGAGGAAGACAATGGTAATGATGCCTCTCAAAAAAGTCCCAGACCACTTGCTATCAATGAAGACAATAGGTCTGGAGAATCCAGTGATGACGACTCTCCAAGAAATAATGAGAGCAACTCAGATGGGGACAGCGGCAATAACGACAATGATGAGGGCTTTGGGGAGACTCACATTGACCCATCTCTCCTGGCAAAGCTGAAGAAAATGAAGGTAGGAATGCTTGCTTGCTGAGGGGGAGGACAATGTTCTTCTTCTTCTTCTTCCAATTATATCTGCAGCCTCATATACAGAGGACTTTTGCAATGTGACTCAATCTGTAATGCCTTTGGAGGATATTAAAATGCACACACCAGATGTTATAAAAGTATTAAAAGCATGATTTTTTATTCATGATAATCCCAGTACAACAATCTACTCACTATACCTTTGCAATGTATGCTTTTACTCTCCCTTTCTCAACATTAATTGTTTTATTTCTATTGAGGAAAGCAACGACAACAAAAAGCAAATTGTGCCATGTTTTGAGAAAACTTGTTTCATTTGTGTTTATGGTTATAAGCTTAATCAAGGATGTTGGTTTACTTTGTTTTATCTGATTAAGTATGCCTAATGTAACGTGTTTTGTTTTCTTTTGTCTGAACTAGGCCTACATGTTTATTTATGCTTTCTTCCAGGGTGCTTCAAAATCAACTAAAGAAAGAGCAAAGTATGAAAGGAAGTCAAAGCCTACTGCAGACAAGATGCTTGAGATCTACAGTGAATCACAGAGGCTTCAGAGAAGTGAGTAGTAGTACTACAATGCAGAAGAAATGCAAAATAATTTACATTGACTATGTGTAAGAAATAATGCATGACATGATCTCTAACATAGTGAGTGTAAAATAAGTTGTGAATTCAGCATATTAGAAACAATATCAATGTCAGTAAGCAGAGATGACAAATTATAAATGAATTACTCAAAGTGTTTATGTTAAACATATTTATCTTTTGCACAACTTTTTTTTCCAGTGAACTGATATGATCATGAAATAAACACATGTTTTTTATCCACCCTCATAAACTTGTATTGATACATTATTAACTTCCATGTACCTATAATATATGATGAATCAACAGAAATGTTTCTTTTTCTTTCTTCTTTGAGGTTCCCGAGTCAGTCTCCCTTACCATGAGCCAGAGGAGAAATCTTTGGATGACTTCCTGGCAAGAGCCTCTAAAAAGAAACAAGAATATGCTGCATTGAGACGGCCCAGGGATTTCCAGTAGGTTTCACCATATTTTGTTTTCCTTCTAAACTGCCATGAACAAAATAAAAGCATAACCTTGATAGTGAGTACATTTAAACTGGAAATGTGGTTATTTCATTAGAATGCTGTTGTGTGTTTTCATGAGGTGACATGTTTTGGTTTTTTATTGCTTTAAAATGTAATTGCAGTCTTTAATGCTTTAATGCTTCTTTTTGCTCTTCACAGGAAAGCGCAGATTATTTCCGAGAAGTTATCTGTGACACCACCAAAGCTTCCCAAGCGGCATGTCCACAAGTCTCCAGTTGACAGCTTGTCCCAGCCTGAGCCAGCATCCTCACAGTCACAGAACAGTGGTCTCGAGGACTCTGGAATCGCATCTCAAGTAGCTTTGCAACAGTCTCAGCCAGACACGCTATCCTCACCGCACTCCCGGGCTGATACAGAGTTGCTAGTGCCTTCTCAAAGTGACATTTGTGTGTCACAGACATTCAAAGATGACGCAGTTGCATCGAACTGCCTAAGTGACATGTCAGATGATGCATCACATGAAAACGAACTTCTCATTTCTTCTGATGCAGCGAACTCACAGAAAGATACACAAATAGAACATGCAGAAAAAATAATGGATTCAGAATCTGTTTGTCCAAATACAAATGAAAATGACCATGCTGATGAGGCAGCAAAGCTACAAAGTAATGATACTGATAGTAAAGAGTCAACAGGTGAGTCATCAGAACTGACGGAGATAGAAAAGGACATAGACAAGAGCACCATTGACATTCCATCTTTGAACAGGGACCCCTCAATGGATCTGTTTAAATCTCAGAGTAACATTGGTGATCTTGATGTGCCCAAGAACACTAACCCTTCTCTTGACCTGTTTAGTTCTGAAGGAACATTAGCTGAGGATCGCCTTACTACGAGTCAACCAGCAGCTCAGAGCATTGAAGAAATCTCTGACAGTGAACTACCATCACATAACCGTGCGAGTAACAAATCTGCAGATCATTCTTCGAGTCTGCATGATGATGGTTTGAACAATGCTGATGAGAAGCAGAATTCTGGTGACAGTGATGAAGCTCAAGTCATAAATAGCAACAGTGCCAAGAAAACACCCTCAAAGAAAAGTTTACTTGAGAAGCTGAAAGGCATTGAACTACCTCAGTTACCTGTGCTGAACAGAACTCCTGATGATGTGATTTGTTTAGACAGTGAAGACAAAAGCTTTGTGGATCTGACACCTAAAAACCCAGGTGTCCAGAAGCTGATGAATAGATTGGCTCAACACTCCAGAAAAAGGGCCCCCAAACCTGCCTATGATGTTGACATAAGGTAATTTCTGTCTTTAGAAGAACTTGACATCTTTGATAATGATAGTGTGTTTTTTATTCATTCAACCTATTCTGTTCATTGTTGTTTTTTCATTCAAAAATGTATCCCCATTTTCAACCATACACTCAGTGGCTACAATTGTTTTAAGGTTCTCTTGCTTCTTCTCTTATGATGCAACTTAAATGCTCTATGTTCCAATGACAAATTTTACTGATTACATTAACTTAACATTGTATTCATATTTTTTATTTGTATGGATCTCCCCAGTATTGTAGAGAAAGAAGGAGACGAAGGGGACAAAAAGGAGTTGAAGCTGAAATCCTTCACATATCACGTCCAACAAGAAGAGTCAGATTCTGTCAATGATAACGCAGGTACACAATTAGAGAATATTTTTTTTGTAGTTGTTACATACCCTGGTATTGTGGCACCACATGTATTTAGAACATAGAGTGTATTTAAGGAGGTATTTACATCAAGCATTGCATTTTTTTTCTTTTCTCTTTCATTTTGTTCACGTAAAAATAAAAAAAAGAATTCATTACAGTGGAACATCGATATAACGACTACCCCCAGGCAAGAGAAACAGTTTTCTAAAACCGTCACTTCTTTCCATCTTTCTTATTCTTTTATATAATTTACACAAAAAATCTCTCTACCTCCAATGAGCCAAACAACAGACAGGAAGCAGGTGTATGGTCACATTATTTTCTGTAGCCCTGATGCTTGAACTTGTGTGAAAGAATTCACAAAGTTGACCATAGCACGTGGGCAAATCTCTATAGTTAAAAGTTAATGAAAACCTGATTTAAAGAAGGTTTTTGTTCCTGACAGGTGACAAGTTGACACTGCTGAAGCAACAGCTGGGCGTGGGCATGAGGAAAAGGCGTGAGGAGGCTAGGGAGCGAAGACAGAAACTTTACGCCTTGGAGAATGAAGAGGGCTTTGAAAAGGCTGATGATGGCGATGAAGATAGGATGTGGGAGGAGGAGGAGGCAGAAATGACTGACAGGTCAGACACCGATGATGATGATGATGAGCCTGAAGATGAGGAAGAGTTTCAATTGCAATTTGGTCAGGAGGAGGATTCAGATGATGGGAAAGATGTAAGTTGACAGCGCTTTGTGATTTCACTTTGTCCATTCATATTCAACAACTACAGTAGCAGTTTTAGGGGGCCATGTGGAACATATTTTTTAACATTTTGATTCAAAAACAAAACGTTAAAAATTTGAAATGTGTGTTTACTAAATTTGTATTCTTTCTGTTATTTTGGTGTTCACTTTGAGTGCTTTTTCAGCCCCTGGTCTCCTTGATTGGTGGGGCCAAGCACCTAGTCTTCTCAGATAAGGACGATAAAATCGGAGGTCCTGTGTGCACGTTGTGCACGTTAAAGATCCCTTGGCAGTTTGAAATCGACGAAGAGTATGCCAGTTATGGTCGCTGTCCGAGCAATATTAAAAATGAAACCCTATCATAACCCCCTCATCCCCCAAAAAATATGATGGCCGATAGGCGCTGCTCTGTGGCGACTGTGTGTTGGCTTCAGTGAAAAGGAGCTCATAACACAAAGGCAAATTTCCCTGAGAAGGGATGAAGAAAGTTTATACAATATAATAATACATTGAATATAACTGACAGTGATAGTCATATTACCATGATGTTTCTTCAGTACAACCCTTTGTTAGACAATGAAGCACAGGATGATGATGATGACGATGAGAACTCTGGTGAAGATTCTGATGATGTGCACCTACATTTTGATGTGTCAGAGGATGAGAGTGACGGAGGAGATGATGAGAGGGAGGAGGAGAATGACAGTAAGCTGCATTTATTAAGTAGTTCTATGTGTATTCTGTTTAGGAGTCCTTTAATTTTCTATCTATTTTCTCTTTATTTGCATTGCATCAAACCAACAAAACTTGGATTATTGCTTTTATTTTGGATTTTGTTTTGTTCGCAAATGTCTTACTCGCAATCATTATTTGGGGGTTGTTGTTTTTGAAAATTATAAACTTTATTGTTGCCCAGCTTTGATAAGTATGTGATTTTTTTTATCGTGATCGTCAAAAGAACGGTTGCACAGAAATGTTCATGTTTTTTCTTATGTTTCTTTATACCAGAAATGAGGAAACAAACATCAAAGAAGAAGAAAGCATCAAAATCATCTGAGTTTTTCAACGACAGTGATGTTGAGGACAACCTTGCTAAATTAGATAAAAAAGGTAAGAGAAAGGGACGCAAAAAAGATTTATCACTTAAAAGTGCAGAAAATGACTATTGAAAATACAATACAACAATTTGATTAATTCTGTTTTCTTTTCTTCACTGCAATCCACCTACGTCAAGTTTTAAGTCAATCCACGTACCACAGGGTGGAGCAGTCTGACTGAGTTTCAAAACATTCAATGTGTAAGGGAAAAGCTATTTCAGTTTGTACAATCTGTCTTTGAAGACTTCTGCAGTTTGTTTATACAAAGTAAACATGTTTTGTTTGTTGTTCTTCGTGCTTTGTTAAAAGGTAATTAACAATGTTGTTACATACAGGGTTGAATGACCAACCTGTAAGAAATGTCATGAAAATCTCAGAACCTTTCTTCACATACACTCAGAAAAAAAGTTTGTGAGTTGTTGTTTTTTTAAGCGCAAGTTTTTGTTTTCAGACTCAACTGCCTCCTTGGACTCCTGGGCCACTGAGATGACACCCATGACTAGATTACTACAAGACACACAAACACAGGTATTCTAGAAAGCGATAAAGTTCTTTTTCTTATTTTATTTTAAAACAATATTTGTCACATCAAATTCTGTAAGCTTTGCCTTTTGTGATTTTGTTCCCAATTCATTAAATTTCTTGTTTTTAAGGAGAAACAAGGTGTATCTTATTATTCTTATCTTCAATTATCACAAGTGCTTTAACATGCCAAATGTATATAAATACGTCAAAGTGGTCAGTGGTCATGGTTTCATATGCCTCCCAGGAGGTTGAGATGACTTTGGAAGGAAACATAGGGTAATAATTTGCTGCAAAGCGCTTTGAGCTCAAAGAGAAATGGCGCTATATAAATCGACTATTATTATTATTACATCTCTATATGAGGGACGGGAAATGTATTTTATAAAGAGTTGTCTTGACTGTGTGCCCTCCCCACAGGGTGTGTCCAAGTTCCGTAGAGAGAACTCTCGGTCCCCTGACCTGTACAGCCAGGCCGCTGGGGAGGAGGAGTCCAGCTCCACACGCACACAAGACCATCTGAATGAGTCCTCACACTCTGTGGGCAGCTTCAACATGCCTTCACAGATGTTAGATGCAGATGGGTGAGTAGGCATATTATATAGTTATTGTGATCCTTCAATTTTGTATAGAACACACACGCGCAGTTAGCGCCATCAAAATAAAAAAATTCGGCTTAATTGGTTTACGAGGTGCGTTGGGCACTAGGCACCAGCCTAACAGCATGCATGTCTGCCTGATGGCCCAACAGTCAAGTGGTTGCATGCCGTAAGCCATTGTTCCTCCCCGTGCTTCTTAAATTTAGCCAAGCTCAAATAAAAAGACAGTGGGTAGGTTTTGGGGGACAACTCAGGAGTGGGCGGAGCCAAGAGTTGAGCAGCCAACCGTAGCAAGCCGTGAATGCTCACCTCACGGGCCGCCCGCCCCTATTGGCCCTTTTAAGAACACACAATATACATGACGTTGCTCTATACATACTTGATTTATGGTTGGGGAGGGATAGAATTTTTGTGTGGGGGGTTTAGGCCCTACCCTGATTTTGCTTAAATGGCCGTTTTTCTTGTCACACGAGGGCCGGCCATTTAGGCAGTGACCACTGTAATATGAAAACAAATACTTTCTAATACAGGTAGGTACGTGTTCAAAGAAAATGTTATTATAGTGAATTATCCCAACTCTTGTTTTATCTTTTTTTCATCTTATTGGAATCTGTTGTTTTGTTTCAGGTATCTCAAAATGGCTCAGTCCCAGAAGCCTAGAGAATCCCGCCTTTCAGTACTGGCACATGAGGATGTTGTGGACAGCTCCAGTGGGATGAACTTTGGTAGGTCACGTTCTCTTTCACCCCACCCAGTGACCTAGTATAGAAAGATACAGTGATTTCACAGTTTAGTTTAATAAATCATTTGTATAGCAAAATGTATCTGTATGATGAAGCACATGTATAAGCATGGCTGCAGAGCTGGTCAGAAAATCCTCCGGCTCCAGCCTCCATAGACGAAAATGAAGACACGATTTTCTGTCTCAAATTTTAAAGTGCAAAATCTCCTTTTACTGCATTGACACAAACAAAGCCACTATTGGTACAATAGAGTGAACCCCCAAAACGACAACACATTTTCATTCAAACTGAAACTATACAGTAAAGCATAAATGTATACTGAATATTATTTTGTTAAGATCTAGAATTTACTAAAAACAGTTTTACAAAAACAAAACAAAAAGTGAGAAAGAGTAAAGAAAAAATGAGCAATATGTTTGAGCTGGTGGTTTTTGCTCCGGCTCCACCAAAATTGCTCCGGCTCCACAGCCCTGTGTATAAGTCATCATTTTGAGTTGGTTTCGATTTGTCCATGAACAAGTTCTCGATTCTTCCATTTGTTAGTTAAAGTGAAAGTTCATGGTCCGTTTATCAATCCTATCTCTGGTCCGGAGGGGTCTTGCGACTGCATTGCACAATTGCATGAACAAGGGGCCAATTTGTTGAAGGCCCTCCAGTCCCAGGTTGCAGAGCTAGACTGCCATGGCTCTGTAGGTCTATTAGACCACTTATGAGTGAATAACTCATAACTTGTGCCTGATCACAACAAATAAATCCTATTCATCCCCAGGGTCCAGCTTGAAGATGACTCCTGGTGCTATCTTCCAGGCCATGGGCAGTCAGAGACCAGACACGCCCGACTCCAACATGAAGGAGCTTATGGGACTTTGCTCTGGCACATTCAAGTAAGTTATAGCCGGACCAAAATTGTATAATAATAATAATAGATAGCATTTATATAGCGCTTTTCCCCGCTATACGGCAAGCTCAAAGCGCTTTACAGCCACTATTACCCCGACAGACCTGATGCATTCCGGAGTAGTTTGGGCTTCTTCTGAATAGCTCCCTTCACGGCAATGGGCCGAAGAGCATGTGCTCAAAGGCTGCCGGATTTGGGAAAAAGAAGTGTGTATATATTATAAGAATTGGCTGATTTTTATTGTTTGTATGTGCAACAGAACTTATGCAGTTTCAGTACCAGTTCTTTTGCTTACATCATGTAACTAACTTTACCTGTAGTATCTATCTTGCCTACATGTTCTGTACGATCATATTCTGTACTGATTGGCTTTCAGCTTGATGTAGACTGCTGGTCATCTGTAATCAATGACAGGTAGTGAGAATATAGGGAAGTTTATTTTCTTTTTTTTGGTGTGTGTTTGTTGTTTGGAAAAGTTTTTTGTATGTTTTTTTAATTATAGAGTTTCAGGGCTAAGAGACTAATGTTCTTGTCTTGTATTGTCAGCCAAGATGCCTTCCCAATCTCCCAGAACAGTCAGAACTTATTCTTATTCTTTGGAAAAGTTTATTTTATGTTTATTATAGAGTTTCAGGGCTAAGAGACTAATGTTCTTGTCTTGTATTGACAGCCAAGATGCCTTCCCAATCTCCCAGAACAGTTAGAACTACTTCTACTTCTTCTTCTTCTTCTTCTTCTTCTTCTTCTTCTTCTTCTTCTTCTTCTTCTTCTTCTTCTTCTTCTTCT
>JAUELK010130130.1:0-11638 GCA_031471215.1 Gastropteron pacificum
CCCCCCCCCCCCCCCCCCCCCCCCCCCCCCCCCACTTCTACAATTTAATGTCATCTACATTTCAGGGGTTTGAGGTGGACGACTTGGAGATGGACTCGTTATAGTGAAGCCACGGGCAAACTGGGTGGACTCCATCAGAATACATGATGTGGCCAATAAACTGCACAAACACACGCCGAACTATCTTGTCTGTTACTTCTAACAATTGCTGCTGCTGTTGAGGAAATGGAAGATGATGTAGTCAGTAGTGTTGGTATTTGTTGAAGGTGTTGTTGGTTGGTGGTCATTTGGTTGGCTTTTCTTGTTTTTAATCTTGCCGATAAATAGCCGCGGTGGCTTTGTTTGTTCAAGATGTTGATCCTACCGAACCTTGTTGCAAACTTCTTTGCTTTTGGCTTGGTCACCCTTTCTTTCTTTGTTGATCTTGACTACGTATTTGCTTGTGCATTGTGTGTGTGCAAGAGAGAGAGGGGGGGATAGATAGATAGATAGATAGATAGATAGATAGATAGATAGATAGATAGATAGAGATAAAACAATTAATGGGCACTATGAATTTCTTTTTTTTTACAGTTCTTTTACATAACATGGTGTAGTCTACATGTATTTATGTTTTAATTGTAAACAGTAATTGTACGAAAAGCAAGACACACAAAACAAAAGGTATCGTTCATTTCTTTATTACAAAGTCACTGTTATGCAATGTTGTTTCAATGTGAATAAGGACCTTTCTCACCCCTGTCTAAACAGCACGTCATGTTGATCGCTTGCACTGAGAGGTGGCCACCCACCTACATGTAGTCATGTGATTGTGATGATGACATTGTCACACCCCTGAAGGAGAATTCTTAATTGGGATTCCCCAGTTTTGTGCGCAGAAAAGACACCATTTTTTTTTTTAAATGGCAGAAGATTTGTTTACTCTAGCTTGGCAGATCTTAATTTATTTTTTGTTTAATGGACCACAGACTTCTACTTTCTGTAGTGGTTGACGGCGCATGCAAAAGGTCCTTAATGCTGCAACATACACTGCCCATAGTCATAGATATGTAAGGAATGGAAACATTATGTAAAGTAAGTACAGTATGTTTGGAGGTTGCCTCTGGTACAGTGTTCTTCTCCACTCTCTGTAATATCAAGCTGTAAACTATATTTAGCTTGTTTAGTTTGCAAATGCGCTATACAAATAAATCGTTCCTCTGTATTATTACATGTATTCTCTGTAACACTAGGATATAAATCGTAAGAAAAATTTCAAGTGATATGGTAAAAAGAAAATACATGTACAATATATATATAACAGATAATGAGACACTCTAAAAACCATATGTTGTAAATAATAGATCATCTCAGCCAATGCAGCTGTCAAAATTAATCAAGAATGATGTGAAATAAGAAATAAACTAGAAAAAGTCCAATAGGTTTCTTTTTTCTCCATTGATTGTACATACATAGTAGTAGTAGTGTAAAGGGGCGTTGAAACATATAATAATGTAAGTTGAATTACGAACCAAAGATAATTTACATCAATTCAACACAAGCTGCAGAATATTCAAACAAACGCTGAGAGAACAGTCTTATTAGTCTTAAGTATGAAATTCTTTAGCATTATAACAACAACATTGCATAGAAAATTTGATGTACACAGCAAAGTAGCATTTAATCAGCTGGCTCGATCCATGACAAGTTTTGATTTACGAGTAGATTTCTGTTTTTTCTCATTCATTAAACTCCAAGTGAAAGACGTTCTACATGTTTACTGCCTGACTGTCTAACTGATGATTTGTTCTATTAGCTTGAATTGTACACCCCTAACGACACAATTATGGCCTAGTTAGAACAGGTTTGACCTAGATTTTAATGCCAGTCTTTGATAAGACAGGGATGAAGTCATATAAACTGCCCAAATAACCCACATCTAGAATCCCCCTGAGGGATCTGAACCCTGGTCATCCACTTGGAGAGCAAACACGTAATTCCAGCATCATATTAACTGTGCGGCCACTAAACCACTGATCTGACATATAACATACATTTGTACCGACATTGACAACATTCTCTATGTCTTTCGCCCAGTATTTATGCAATAATATTGTCTTTATTCTTCTTCTTCTTCGTTCTCATATTGTCTTTATGAGAACTTTATGGAAATATGACATAAAATGTTTGGAATTAAAGCTTTCATGTACCAACAAGCTGGTGCTTTCAATTTTGCTGTTTACTAAGATGCAAAAATGAAGTTTAGAACTACATATTATTATACTTAGTAAGTTAAACTAAGAGAGCTTGAAAACAACTGTTACATAAAAGCAAAGTAGAGATAGATGGAGATGTTGCAAAGAGACAGAATACAATGAAACAAGATATGAAATTGACGGAGATAGAAGAATCGATGTCAAGCATGAAAGAAGATGTCCACAATGAAATCCTAAGACAACAAATTCCCAATTAAGTAGGCTGAAAAGAAGAAGAAATACCTTGTGAATTTGAACACAGATCACTTTAAAAAAAATAAAATGTAGTACATGCAAATGGCAGCTTTTGAAAGATAATAAATACTTTAGTAAAAGCTAGACAAAGAAGCCTAGTGATTTATTTTGCAGTGTGTGGCAGCAAAACATGTTTATTCTTGTAAACCAAGAATTACCACACATGACATACATTTTCTTTGAATGATTCGCCTGGGATTCATTTGGGACTTTCAGCTGTAACATGGGATGAAGTGGAATGACGAAATGATTTTAGCCCACAACCAATACAAATCCAGTGCACGATTGCAAAAGTCCTCTGTATATGAGGCTGCAGTCATAATTGAAAGAAGAAGAAATCCGAGATCATAATCTCTCCAGCTATTATAATATTCAACCTATAATGAGAATAAACTCTTGATGAAAGACAATTAGAGTGGTCATCCAATGTGACATAACCAGTCTGGTTGAAATGTCATCCAGATCTTTGTGCTGTACAAGTATCATCACTCTTCAAGCTACAACTCAATTTTACTGTAGAAGACACAACACATTATGAGAACTGTATACACTCTGTGCAAACTTGAGTATTGAGTGTTAAGATGAAAAATGAAAATAATATACCTGGAAGTTCTTAGTGTTGTGCAATACTACCATGACATATGTTTTGAAAACAATTTAGTTATGACTGTATTACATACATAACATCAACAGTACATTCAGAACTATAATACTAATCCAAACATTAAAAAAACATACACACAGTGATATCAACAGACCAAGAACTTCTTACTGGCACTATCTATCGTAAACATATAATACAATCATCTTCCCTAAAAGAACATTTACTCTTCTTTGTGTCATTCATTCTTCTTTGTATCTCTTCATAAATGGGCATCTATGTACATTTTACATAATGAACTTGGACATAGTCGGAACGTGGGGAGCCAGTACTGTATGGAAACTGTTTGAACCCATGACAAGCAGCGGCTGTGGAAAGCACAAAATACACCAAATGACATGTATGATTAGTCAGCATGTTAGTTGTAAAGTTGAACAAATGCGTGTGTAATCATGCTAAATAAACAGGTTTTAGAAAACATAAAGAGGAACATCTGTATATTCAAATGTAAGACACAGCTGCATCAGAAGACGCTTTTGACGCTTCTAATTCAATGCTAATAATTATTGTTGAAAAGACAGGTACCAAAATAATTCACAAAATTCATATGAAAAACCTGACCACTATTACATGCGTATGGCCCAACCGTTAGGAATCTTTCAAAAACAATAAAACCAAACAAAAATTGAAAAAGAAGAAGAAAAAGAGCACAACAGCACTATCTATTTTTAAAATTCCATCATTTTAGGCAACAGATTCGGAACAAAAAAATTCTGTGTAGCCAAGATAATGCTGGAGAAGTGAGGTATTTTGCCCATTTTCTTAGGTAAACTGAAGTATGGTTTTATAATGATAATTTACATGGTAAAAATTGTTTTTTTCAACTGTAGTACTTGATGTAGTAATCTTTTCTTACCAAAGTTGCCATTTTTATCAGCGACTACTAAGGCTCCAGAGTAGTTTGGATAGTGTTCAGCAATGGGGGCGATAGCTTTCATGGCAGCCACCCCTGGGGAGACTCCTTGACCCATCAACATCACTGCTTTGAAACTGGGGTTTGATCACAGAACAGTAAAATACTGAACAGTAAAATACTGTTTAGACAAACATTGGAAAAGGATACATTACAAGCAAAACAAAAATTTTGTAAAGTGAGTGGGTCATAACTTTCTTCATGATCACAGAAAAAAACCCTTCCTCTCTGACTACCATGTACACATCCATACGTGTGTCATCTACTCAGAGGTTGACGTGAAATTACCTTCCATCCGTTCCGGTTCTTTGCCTCTACTGTGCATTCTCTCATTGTGCGTCTTGTCCAAGTCTTAATGTCATCCACCCATGTTGCTTGTGGTCTGCCTCTCTTGCGTCTTCCTTCAACCTTTGCTTCTAGTAGATGTTTGCATATTGATTGGTGCCTAGTTATGTGTCCAAAATACTGTAACTTTCTGCTCTGTATGTGTACACATCATGTCACTAAATATATTGAGCTTGTTTCCTTTTAGAAAACTGAAACTACAGTCACCCTGTAGATCAATGTAGGATCCTTCAAAGTTCTGGTGTTTGCTTGTAAGGTTGAACACAAATTCTGTTCTCACTTACCTTGGAAGAAATCTCATCATGATATCTCCATCTCCAGTGGCCACTGCAGCCCCGATTTTACTATCAGCATAGGCCCCCGCACCCATGATAGGGGAATCACCAACCCGGCTGAGGATGTTATAGAGTAATGTTACAATAGTGTGCAGTGCATCATATTTTGAAAAAAAAAAAAATCTTCTTACAACAGTTATAGTATAGTCTACCTATGACAAGGCTACATGATTTTGTATGAAAATGTGATTCCATTTACAAGATAATGCGAGTATTAGAATGCAACATATGTGATATTAATTGACATCCGAAAGTTTTACTGCAATTGTAATGACAAACTTCAGCAGTCCAAAATATTTTGTTGGTATACAACATGCTATATTTACAGAGGGATGCCACTGGACTTTTGTGAAAATATCATTTTTTTAAATGGGTAAAAACGGAAAATAACTGAAGATCGGCATCCCCGATTATTGCAACATGGACAAAACTGTTGCTCCAAACCGTAATATTTGTGACACATATTGCACGACTTACCCAGGAATTTTATGATTTGCTCCATTTGTCGTTGTACCAGCCCAGATGTGGCCATCATAAGGTATGACGATCATTCCAAGGGTATCATGATTATGTGTGTCAATCTCTGGGTGGGCTTTGCGGATGTACTCGTGTGGTGCTTTAGTACTTTTCACCTTCAATTGATCAGGCTTGTAGGGCCCACAGCTTTTCTTAGGGTCTGGAATCATGTCCTGTTAAAAAGTACACACACAAAGACATGAACATGAGTATTACATTTTATAAGCAATGGCACTGTGTTGGGAAAATGAAAATATTTGTAACTGTCTTGTAAAGACATGATTAATCAAAGCCAATAACAAAATTGTTTGCCATCCTCAAAATCTTGGTCCCAAAGGGGTCTGCATCATTGATTTGACAAAAAAATGTCTGAACATACTGACCAGTGGTCATTACTTTTTTCATGCATTTTGTGTCTAGGTGGGGTATTTTTGTCACCCTACATTTTATAGCAGAAAAAAAAATGCTTATTCCTGACCGCACACCTCATGGGGTAGTTTTGTCACCCCATTGCCGACTGATTTCTCAATGTATCCAATTACACCCACATCATTCCCAGACCTACAAAGACAAGAAGTTGAAAGCGAGATGAAAGACCTACACATGTATGTCGAGCATTTATTGAAGCTGGGTAATCAAAATGATAACATCACATTTTGTTCTACTATGGAATATGGTGTGACAAAAATACCCAACAATGCGCGGTTAGGCACAACTTTAAAAAAAATTATATACGATGTGGGGTAACAAAACTACCCATGATGTACGGTTAGGGATAAGTAGGTTTATTTCCTCTTTAAAATGTGGGGTGACAAAAATACCCCACGATGCGTAGATATGATGTAAAAACACGGTGTGCGGATAGGGTTAAAGATGATACTAATTCTTTTTAAAAAGTTTTCATTTGATCCGACACATTTATGCCATTATCAAGCAGAAATGTGGCAATGGAAAACCAACAATTCTGTTTGAATAACAATAGGTCACATTCTTACATCTTGGCGAAAATTTGGTTGGCATTTGTTCATCTGCCATTGTTGATAGGCTGCTTTTGATGTGTTTGTCGACAAGGATTCATTCATAAAACCCATGTCTACAGCAAACTTAGTGGCTGAAATGGAGAAAAAAAAGAATTGTTCAGATGTCAATTTGGATTCTGTAGAACACTGTTAAATTTTGCAGTATTTCGATATTTACACAATACATTGTACATCATGTTCCGTTTTTGTGTCATACTTTTATAAAGATATATTCATTTACATGAAAGGTAAATGAACATTGCCAGGGCAAAAAGATGGGATTTGACAATAAAGACAAGTAAATTCTCCAAAGATCTCACCTGATTCCCCAACCAGCAAGGTGTGGTCAGTATACCTCATCACTGTTAGAGCTACACCAATTGCATCTTTGATTCTGCGCAAGTCCCCGACAGCTCCAACTGACATTGTGTTTCTGTAAATTAGTCAAGGTCATAAATTTGGAAATTATAATACATTGTTGAAGAAAGCATTACTTGCATAATATACACACACTTTTAGGATACCTAGTTATCAAAATAATCTTGAATAAACCTTCGCAGTACGCTATGTTGCGAGAATGGAACAGGGGTTGAAAAAATATGTCATTTCCAAACCAGCACACCTAGGTACACATGCTGCCATGACTTTGTCAGGCATTCACTTTGACATGTTTTGATAGGCCTAACATCTGGGTTTTATCAACTTTTCATAGCAATTGCCCTTTCTTACAGCACCCCCATACTGTATGTCGTGTTCCGTTTTTCGGGTCACACTTTAATTCAGAAAAATATTTTGTGTTCAGTTTTTGGGTCACAGTACGTAACACACATGATTCAATGAGCCAAATTTTAGACTGGACATGGTTCTGACAGATTTGTTAGCCTTCATAGGCCATTCTAGGCCTATTGACTTTCTGATATTCGATTTTATATTTTAGAGTCATTTACCCTTCATGTAAACTGTGTTCCGTTTTGGGAACAAGAAAATATCTATACAAAAGAATGACCCAAAAACGGAACATGGCGTACAGTGAAAGTTTAAGATTTAAAAATCAAGCGTGATCACAAAATTGCATAGTTTTACACTTTATGTGGATCATTACAATTCCTTTGTTTTAATTCAGTTATATTCAGTAAACCATTACTTATTTTCAATGAAGAAATGTCATGCTTTATGAATAGAGTAACATAATCAAAGCCATCATGTAAGAGCAATACAAAGTAAAAGATAACAAATTTAATGCATTGGTGGTATACATGAAATAACAAAATGCAGCAAAGATTACCACTATTATTACTATATTATCAATCAATAGCCTTCAGGGCTTTCTGAATGCAATAAAACAAAACAAAAGTGGCACCATTTTAGTGCTGTGCGAAATTCTGAACAGATATACAATACACTAAAAGGACAACATTGGGCTTGGCTCTTGAAAAATTCAGTTCATGCATTTGACTATGTTTGAGTTGTACCCGTCCATGATCATGGCATCCAGTGTAGTTTCTCCAGACTCGTCTGGGTGGTTACCGTAGCCCACAGAGCCATCGCATTGTTGCTTCTGACACTCCATGCAGCCCATCAGCAGACAGTACTCTGGTTCCACACTAGACATCATGGCTGCCCAGGCTGTAGAGTAGAGCAAGAAAAACAAACATGAGAAATGTTGCTGTCATGGCCGGCACATAACTTTCATTAGGCCTAAGCCTAATCATCAACATGGTAGATCTATGTTTTTCTTTTTTATTCATGATACGACTTTGCATGCTAATTCAGACAAACAACTCCCCTTTTCATAATTTTTTACTCTACTAGCGCTATGGGTCAAAGGGTGGAGTCACAATTCTATCATGCAGGTTGGAGTACTACTCAAGTCTGAGTGATCCAACTCATTGGAAAAAGAAGAAGATGAAGTAAGAAACAAAGCCAAACTCATTTAATTTTAACTACAAAGACTGAATGGTAGTCAGTAGTAGTAGTAGTGCTTCGTACAGGTATTCAAAGCGGATACTATGATCATCAGAAGACTATGTCATGTACATTTGCATTTGAAAAGAATCTAGATCTAGATTATATCTCTAGATCTAATGCTAGGCTACTTTATACTGAGTGTAAACAATTGTTATTGTTGCAACTTTCAACTTCTTACTTATGGCTAATTTACTAATGAATGATAATGATAATGATCTGATACAAACCTGTTGCCGTAGCATTGGTGAATGGCCATGTATTAATAACAAGGGGTAACATTTTGTGATCATTGTCGATTTTCTGTCCCCAGGACAAGGTGTGAAGAGCTTGGAAAAGTATTCCGAACACTAAAATATTGTGAAGAACACAAACAGCAGTGTCATGCTTCCTCATTGTTGTTTCAGAACAACAAGGTGAAGTTGGGCGGGCGCCTAATCTTCGTCACTGCTAGTTTCTAGGGTAGACTTGGATGTAGAGCCTTTTTGCTTGATCTGAAACATTCAGATTTGAATAGGGCTATTACGCGTAGTGTCTAAGTCTTGGACGAACGCCGTTGTTACAACGCCTACGTCGTAAACCGCTTCCAAGTCAAGCAAAGAGGTAAATTAAAGTGGGCTCTTGAGGCTCTTGTGTTGTTTATTTTACGCTTGGTCACATGACAACTTAAAATAGACAAGTGGGCGCGGTGTGCGTATTGTGCTTTTTTAAAACGAAAGAGGGTGATCAGGATCAGGATCATGACGTAATTTGTTTACAATCGATTGTTGACAGCATTGAACCTCACAAAGCGGGTTTTAGGCCTAATAATTTGAGACAAGTCTAAATCTAGGCCTAGGCTAGTATTATCATCTTCTCGCCGTACATTAGGTCTATGATTATGTCACTTGTCCACCAACCCTGCTCGATGGGTCTAGAGAGACGTCTAGGCTAGATAAGGCCTAAATCTAGATCCAGATCTTGTTTGTTTGGCCCAACATGAGTATGCTCAGCCGTAACGTTACTTAATAAATTAGGCCTACATGACTTGAATTGATGACGATAGCCTAGGCCTCATCTCATCTAGCCTCTAGATCTAGATCTAGATACAATGTAGATCTAGTTGTTGAGTTATTGTGCGTCTGCACAGGAGCTAGATATCTAGTCTTATATGGAAGTGGACTGAGCCTAACAATGTTAGTGTTAGTAAAATCATAGCTTTATTTGCAGTTCTGAAGCTTGAGTGTAGTGTAGTTAATAACTCTATCTCTCTAAGATAGATAGTTTAGATAGGATCTTTGCACCCATAGGCCTACAAATAGAAAACTTATTTGTAGCCCTAGTCTCTTATTGTTTCTCTTTTACAGGTATCCAAGTTTTCCAAAGCAGTCATAATTTGCAAAAGTCCTCTGTATAATAATAAATAATATGAGGCTGCAGTCATAATAAATAATAATTTATTTTTGTTAGCCCTACACTTCTTCAACTGACATAGATTCTACATCTATATATTGTAGCTATGGATTGTTGTCCAATTGCAGTGTTTTGACAAAATGGGTAACAAAGTGACAAGTGTTTCCCAGCCGATATCACCAAAGCGTAATGAAAGGTGTCAGAGCCAAAATGTGAGAAAAGGAAAAGATATTCTGATTGCACCTCCTAAAGGCAAGAAAGATTGGGATGTCGTTTTCCGAGGCACTGCTGAGGAATGGAAATCAGTTGAAGGTATGATCATTTGTTGATGAATCACTATTTCTTAGATATTGTATCACAGAGAGGTGACTTGTCATTAGGCCTCTACACATTATTAAATGAAGTGCTTCATTATTTAGGGATAGTTGGCAAAAGACTAGAGCCTCCGCTCCTTTGAATATCACTGGGTATGTTTCAGTCCAAATTATAAGCCCTCTTGAAGAAGACTTTTCTCACGCAAACATACATACATTCTTCTTAATTATGCCACCACTCATTAATCATGTGTGTTGCTTTCTTTGCTCCGCTTTGGGACGGTGCCTCTCTTTTTCTATTCTTGAAAACCACTGAGATGATTGCTGTAAGTAGGATGACAGTTCATCAGCATTTTGGTTGTAAGACCATTGTGGATTTTACTGTGTTGGCCTATCTTTGATACTACTTTTCAATATTCAAATTTGATGGTCTTGAAATTGACAAGAATATAGCACACATGTTATTAATCTTTCCAAAGCTCAATTCGGCCTTGATAGTTACCAAGTGCAGTGCAGGCTGGGTTCAGAGCTATGCGACAGAGACTATGTTTGCAGTGGGTACATCTGTGTCATGTACCGGAGATGGAAAAAGGCTCTACATATTACAGGGTAAAGTAGTCATACTCTAGTGCTGCTACACTTTTGATTCAATACAATATAGCTTTGATGAAAAACAGGCAAAGGCATTGCTACTGTCTTACAGACATGCCAGCTTGGGAATTTCAATTTTCTAAGTATGGCTTTAGATAATAAAAAGTAGAGAACATTATATCATCAATCAGGCATGATTATTTTTCTTAGCATTACAGTACTTAGCAGACACAAAACACTTTTCATTTGGTATTAGAAAGAGAGTATTATTTGAATTGTAGGTTACTATTATTTCTACTTATTCACCATTATCATGACTAGTATTTATTTTCTTTTATTTTCATGTTTTCTATAATTTCCTTCTATTAGATTTGGCATTGAACCCTACACCGTCCCAGTGAATAGCCATCCATCCATGCAAAGACTCATGCCCTACGCCACCATACAGAGACTGCCTGTGGTGGCCATGGCAAAGAACTTGGTTGTCTTAGAGGTGATTGTTGGGGACAGGAAACACGCCTTTCCAATCATGGACTGCAAGAACAAGTCAGTGGCTGACATATCAATGCTTTTTAAAATGTTACGTTAAATTTATTGTTTCAAGTGTAATATAATCACTATCAACTAAGTTTTAGGTTATAGTGAAGACCTACTTCAGTTCTCTAAGTATTATACACTTGCCACATTGCAGATAATGCTGATTGTAAAAGGCCAATGAGACACACTTTGTCAGTATTAATTGAGAAGAAAAATCAATCAGTTCAGCAAAGCGTCTTAGATTTCTCAGATTTTTCTCTGTTAGAAACAAAATTGACTTATGTCTCTGATAATGTGTAGAGGTTTTCCTGGAACGAACAGCTTTTATCTCATAACTGTCACTTGCTGAAAAGTTTGAACATTTGTGTAGTGGTCTGGGAAAAGGGTAAACTTGACGCTGGATCTAGTTTTGAGAAACAGCCACAAACAATGATGTAGAGTGTCTATGGTCGAAAATGAGAAAATGATGGAAACCTGTTAAGCCACATTCCATCTTTCATCTGAAGAAATTTGAATGTTGAAAGATGTCTTTAAGTATTTTTAATTAATTTTTTTGTATGG
>JAUELK010130240.1:1349-11638 GCA_031471215.1 Gastropteron pacificum
TGTTTGAATGTTTTAACGCCCACCCACCCCCCCCCCCCCCTTTAAAAAAAAAACCCTGTATAGGAAGATGATTGCAACAACACAAACATGCATTCGTTCACAAGCAGAAATAAGGTGTTTCTACGAGACTTTTTAGGACTGAGATCAATGCTGAAAGAGTCTTTAAACTCTACTACAGGTACATGAACAATCAATTTACAAGTAGACAGTCTACTCGGAACGTAAGTAGACTTTGGGTGCATTTCGACTGACGCTGCGTAAAGTGACTGCTAGACAAAGCGCTATTGGAAAGCTATGTTACAATTTACACTGTTAGGTGAACATTTCTTCAGAGGATAATGTCTATGCATACATTGATGTTCAGAACATCGTCCTTAACAACAACTTGTTTTCTCGTTATGTGTTGCTAATATTGACTTCTTATCTTCCTCAGAAAACAATTGAAGTTGACTTGAACCACTGCACACTCTCAGGCTCTGACATACACTGATAAGATCAACTATTGTAAGATCAGGATTTGACCAGCGGTCAAGAAGCCGCCATGGCTCTAGAAGACCGAGGCGTGGACACTGACCACTACGCGGAGTTTGAAAACTTGTCCCCCTACTCGAACACCTCCGGGTACTCCGACCCCCCAACGTACTACCACAGTCCGGACTACGACTGGCAGCAGCAGCAACAGCAACAACAACACGGAGGTCCTCAGCAACACCTGCAGCCACCCCAAGCTATGATTGAATCAGAGCGACAGTTTTTCGGCTACCCTCAATCCACGGAGCCAGCCGGACACGGCTACCACCCCTACCAGCATCCGACCACAAACGGGACAGAATACTACGCTCCCATCCCCGCAGTCTGGGCGGCCAACGGTTCGGATCCCTTGGCCAATGGAGGCCTCCATCCTGCACACAGATACTTCTCCGGAGTTGACCTTGGCCAGCAGACCAGGCTCCCACAATCCGGGAGCTCGAACTCCTCCCACGGGAAGCCCAAGCGTAAACGTGTCCAGTCACAGACCCAGAGGAAGGCAGCGAACGTCCGGGAAAGGCGGAGGATGTTCCACCTCAACGAAGCCTTCGATGACCTCAGGAAGCGTCTCCCAGCATTCAACTACGAGAAGCGTCTGTCTCGTATCGAAACCCTCCGTTTAGCCATGACCTACATTTCCTTCATGAAAGACGTTAGCGTTGGGACAGACCCCAAGACGGTCAAGCTCAAGCCACACGGGCCGGACATCGGCGACTCCCCCCTCGACTTCAGTGAAGACCTTCAGCTGTCCAGGGACGGGGACGAGTCAGATTGTAGCAATGATGAACTCAGTGACCACAGTGGGGGAAACTGATGGCAACACAGTCACATTGTTCTGTAACCAATGTAGACTTTTAGTGCAATGAGCTCTCCGCTCGAAGACGCTTATAAGATACTGAGACCAGATGACTTAATCAATCTGATCTAACATTTCCCCCTCCCAAGTTGATCACAACGGGTTAGTCGCCTGAATGCATTCCAGATGTCGAAAGAGTTTTAAATTGCATAAACAATGTGAAATAACACAAGAAAAACAAAACGAACAGCCAAACAACAACAAAGTCCTTCGCTACAAATTCACCAAAACGAAAACGACACAAAAAAGAATAGACGACAAAACAGAAAACAGTACACAATACACAACAGAAACAAACACCATGAAAAACACCTCAAACGTAAAACGCTGTGATATTTTTTTCCCAACAAGACAAAGACACAAAACGTCTCACGTGCATTGTGGCTGAAACAATTTGACTCCCACTTAATGTGCCTGCGAGTGTGAGTAAATCTCTTGTATCTTGTTTCTTGTGCGTTGGACTTGTCAGCTTGACACAGCTTCAAATCTAAGCTAAAAGGCGAATTATCGATCACTTTCAATTGATATTGATCCCTATTTTCTATTGTTATGCTATTGCACCAAGTACAATGTACATGTTTGAGGAAAAGTGTGCAATGGACTGGTATCCAACCTTCTTTGTGTGTTCACCATTCACGTTTCTACAACAGTTTTCAATCGCTTGCTCCGTGCCTTTGAATCATGTTACTTTTACAATCAGGTTATTTTAGGTGGTGGTGTACAGGTAGGAGCGTCGTGTTCAATGCTGATTTATGCCTGCTGCATTTTCTCCCAACCGCGGATGCCTTCAGTTTTACGTTGTATTCAATAATTCGTGTTGATTTGTATAGAGTTTGACTAGTCGAATTCAATGCATTGCGAATGATCTTTGTTTTAATCTAGTCAATCAGTACATAGTCATTGACATTGTTGCCCATTTATCAACCATCCTGCCTTAACAGTTAAAGTGCATTTACTTACTTATACAGCTGTAAGCTCTACAGCCCTTCAGTTAAGTCTTCTTTAAGATGTAGAAATTATGGACAAGATAATAATTAGTGTTTAAATATTGTAATTGTTCCATCATTACAAATGGGGTTTTAATGTATCCTACTATTCCTACATCATGATAGTATAGCTCAATTATTGTTCCATTCAACCTTTTCAACAGGCTAGTTAATTCAGCGCTGAAAAGTGGTTGTAAAGCGCGTTGAGCTTTCGGGGAAAACGCTTTTATAAACTGCTCTCTAAATGAGATGTCGCTTTCCCAAACAAGACAATACACTGACGGCTCTTCATGTCCCTTTTGTTCCTGCTACAAGCGATGATAAAAATGAGTGAAGAGACTGGAGCTTGTCCTAACGAGCCGAATAGAGAGATGGGCTGTCCTAGCTAATGAGGCATGGTCCTAGCGGGTGCCACCGTCATTACATAATTTGTCGTTTAGGTTTAACTTGAAGAGTTACAGCCCTTTAAACACTGCCTTGGTAGCGGGCCTGTCAAAATTATCAATGACTCGATGACTACTTTCAGCTCTATAAGTATGGGTGTGAGCATGCATCATTTGAACAAACTCGTTTAACGGGAAATCCCGTTGAATCTGTATGCTAATTTATGCAAATTTCCCCGGGAATAGACAATACGGGAATTAGGACAAAGGGTTCCGCTTGAGCCATCCTCAATTTGAATGTGACCGTGACTTGATGGACTTCGCCTCTCCAGCGGGCTATCAGACTCAATGTACCCATTCCTTCCCCAGTTGATTTTTGATATTCAGATTTTCATGCGCGTGAATAGCGTCCGCGCAGGTGCTCGATTGGAGCAAGGCGACGGACAGGTGATCCCGACAGAGGCGCGAGCACCGGGGTAGATTTATTGCGAGTGCGGGTGAGCAGCAACGGTCGTGTTACACACAGCCTTGAGCTCTGTAAGTGAGCACTGCTACACGTGCGCGGGGACAATCAAGTTTCTTCTCGCTCGGGTTTTCAATACTGTACTTGGGTAGGGATCGATAGTGGCTCTATTCATGCCGTCTTAGTTACATAGGCATAGGCCGTGTAGTTAGTTACCAATGCAAATATACATGTATCGTCTACGTATACGAGTAAACGAGCAGTTCGAATAAGAATTCCACGTGAAATCGAACGTATTAAAGGTGAACAAATCTGTACGTAGACGAGTAAGCGAGCAGTTCGAATAAGAATTCCGTTTGAGATCGAACGTATTCAGAGTGGAAAAACACTTCTTCATCTATCCCATAGCCTGGTGGGCGTAAGGTCAGCACGTGACCTGGCAACCAACCACCTACGCTCTTTCCGATTTCTGCTATCCTATGCCACCCTCTCATCGACCCCCCCCCCCCTAACAAAACACACAATAAATACGTTTTAGAAGCATTCCATTGATAGAACACATTCTAATTTTAATCAGAATATTTTGTTGGATGTTTTCCATGCCCCATACAAGTAGTTATAGATACATGTACGTTCATCCTAAACAAGCAAAAACACTTACATGTATATTAATTATGATACATGTAAATATACCACTCTGTAAAGACAAAGAAACAAAAAATCTGACATGATGATTACTGCTATGTTAATATGGTACTGATCATGTTAATACTATTTATTGTTATGTTGTCTTCTTAAACTTTGATCGACAATGGCAACACCGTAAGTGCCTTATGCCAATGTGTGAAATCCATGTACATATTGTGTGTTCGCGTGTGGCCTTAATATTGAAAAACTTGTCAACATTTTACCTATTTTGTGTTCACTGATGATTTTATGTTTTCATCAGTAATAACTTTACACCTGATTTATTATTATTTGTTTGGTCCTTGTTACATACAGACTGTCTTTAGTTTAGTGTTGAGGGGGTGGGGCTGGTGTGTGTGTGTGTGTGTGTGTGTGTGTGTGTGTGCGTGTGCGTGCGCGCGCGAATGTGTGTGCGTGTGTGTATGTGTGTGTGTGTGTGTTTGTGTGAGCTCCTGTGTTGAATCTCTTATTGTGATTGTCTTTTCCCACTGCTGAGTTACATTATGTGTTCTTTAATTTTTACTTACGACATGTAGGTTGTGACGAAAAGCTGTTCTTCCACAATATAAACAACAATACTTCAGTTAAAAGAAACACCATTTTCATGTACATCTTTTCTGACTGAACATAGATTGAAATGTACTGAACATGTTGAACACTGCCTGAACATTCTATTGAAGTCTGATATAACTGAACTGCCCCATCCTATGTGTACTAGTGCCTTGTAGGCCAGCCAATACTGCTGATTGTAATTGTACGGATTTCTGTCACTCTCTATTCTTTGTGATGTACACTGGTCCATTGTAAGATATTGTCCAAACAACAATGTGTGACTTGTCCTTTAAGGAGCTCTATATTAGCACAAGTTGTCAGTGTGGACAGAAGGGTGAAGGCCCATATGTCGTTGGATCACTGAGGAAGCACAAGTTGTTCATATTGTTAGCCTGTGAGGTATTATATAAACGCCCAACATGTTGGATGCAGTTACTGCGTCAACAATACTATTGTTTTTTTTTAATACTTAGTGGGAATCGAACCTGAGTCATCAATATTACTGTCTTCTTTAAAAAGGACCAAAAAATAAAATCAATTTATGACACTGTCTCATTTAAACCTATAATGAAATATAATCTTTACTTTCTATTAAAAAAATGAAGCTTATCTTCTCCAATGGTTTACGTAGATCAACAATTTTGGGCAATGTTTTCAGAGTGTTTCTTATAAGAATCCAATATGTACAAAAGCACTATTGAGTTAAACACATTACTTTGGTGTCGCTTCAATTGTAGAACTTATGTGTATTTTTGTAGATAACCCTTTGTCTATATCTCTGGTAAGGTTTGCCCAAGTTTATTTTTACTATTCTTCTGTACTTTGACGTAGGTACTTGCTGACTTATTTCATATAGACTCTCTTTAGAACAAAGTGTGGCCGTATTTTGTCGGAGATAATGAAAATTGACATCGCAATGTGCACGTCTCTTTTACCCAACAACAAAAAAAGAAGTATTATCGGCTTTACGTCTCCTTCAAGTAATAATGTGTTCGTTTTAATTTTACATAGACCGCAAGCATATCATTTTATTTTCATTCTTTGATCTGGCTAGGTTTTACACTAGCACTTCATATTGTATTCATTTTAATTTTACATACACCGTAAGCTTATTTTTATTTTCGTTCCTTGATCTGGCTAGGTTTTACACTAGCTCTACAGACTCAACTTGTCAAATCATTATTGAGATGGTGCTGTACTGTAATTATTCATAATTGTTCATAATGCAAATTCATAAGGCAAATGATGACAACCACGTGCAATGTGTTACAAAGAAACAAGTGCAATTACCGACAAGATTTTACTAGATGTATGTTCATGTACAGACTTATGCTAATTACCTATTGTTACTGGTACACGTAGTACAATAATGGACCATAATGTCCCGAACACTAAAACTATAATGATCACCATACGTTGTCATGTACTGTCACTGTCGTTATACGTCATGTATTATCACTTTCTTCATCAACACCATTATCATTAGAATGTTGATTACGTCGTTTATGGCTGAGAATCATCTTCATCATCATCACCATCATCATCACCATCATCATCATCATCATCATCATCATCATCATCATCATCATCATCATCATCATCATCATCAGCAGCAGCAGCATCATCATCATCATCATCATCATCATCATCATCGTCATCGTCATCATCATCGTTTTTCGTCTATAGTAGATCACTATTCCAAACTGTTGTTCAGATCAAAGATGCTTCCTGAATGAATGTGTACCAGTTTTTTTAGTCGACACTTCACATCCAACTCAACTTAATATTGGTAATGTTTACCCCTTTAAAATGCTTCCGTGCCCATTCCCTTACATAAGTCCGTGATCAGTAATGAATTTCATGGAATAAAAAAACAACAAGTTGACCAGAACAAATCTCGTGTACCTTCAATTTTGTTTGTCTTTACTTATTGTGCAACGTACATTGTTGTCGCTGTTGTTGTTTGTGGTCGTTGACAGTGACTTCGATACCTAAAACATATCTTTTAAACTGGTCCGGAGGGGTCTTGTGACTGCATTGCACTATTGCATGAACAAGGGGCCAACTTGAAGGCTATCCAGTCACAGGTTGCAGAGCTAGACTGCTATGGTTCTGTCAGTCTATAAGACGACTTGAAGAGAGAATGACTCATAACTTGTGCCTGATCGCAAAAACCACAACAACAACACACTGCCTGAAAGACTGAGTGTGGTTTAACGAGTACAACTGTGACAGTGGTTTGTTGCTGTTGTTGTTGTTGCTGTTGAAGAAGAAGAAGCCGCTTGAAGAATAGCTTTAGTTTAAAGTGTACAATATCTGTAACTCTACATTTGGACCGTTTTAGTTTCCATATGTTTAAAGCAAGCACAGAGCAATTCACAAGTCTTAGCAAATTGAAAAACACACGCACACACACACCTACACATCTACACACCTACACCTACACACACACACACACACACACACACACACACACACACACAAACACACACACACACACACACACACACAGGGCCTACACAAATTATAATGATAAAACCAGGTTCACTTAGTGCGTTTTAGTCCATTCACGCCATGAAGTCACCAATTCGTCACATCAGTGCTGTTTTCTTCTATTTCCTTCACTATCATTGTGTAGATAGAACAAATTAGTCTCGCGCTTCAAACCTGACAAATATCACAATTAGATCAAACACGATATCAACACGATTCTGCGGCGGTACTCAAACGTGCTCCCTTTGTTGGACACGATTTATGGAGTTATCCGAATGGGCTCCATTAACTACCAAAAGACACGTAAAACTGAATAATTTTGCCTGGGAATCAGATACTGTTGAAGGACCGTAGAGGCTCCCATCGCGGTGTTTTGTGATAACTGATTCCAGCCGACTGGGGTTCTCGTGTTCGGGTATCTCTGTGTAACAGGAACGCCTCATTAATCACCTGCTCATAGTGCACGAGCTACTATACTATAAAGCATTAGAGTTCGAACACTCACAAGTATTTACTTATTAATTATTGCATTTCAGTTTTTATTGAGTAATCTCATGGCGTTACAATACATGTACATGTAACAGATGTTATTAGTAATACTACAGACAAAATTGAGGCAATTAAATAGACTATGATCACTACCATTTTGTTATAGTATGCACTACATGTATTCAAACCAAAGTTTGCGGCGGTACCAAGTTTTGAAATTGCTGTAGAGCGGGGTAAAGCCTTTTTATTATTCAGTCTTGTGATGTACCCTGATTAGAAACGTTTTTTCTTCTTCTTATTAAGTTATGTCTACCTAGAGGATTAGATGATGATGAAAGGTTGAATAGATTACGAAAGGAGACAATGAGAAACAACAACAATCCAAATCTAGGTCAGTCAGGGGTTAATCTGTCAAAGGTCAGAGGAGGGCTATGTGACGTCATGGCCACCATTGCCAGATTTCAGTCTAAGCTTCACAGTTTCACACCCTTGTCGACATATTTAGATAATATAAGAGGTGGGACCTACGTTTCAATGTCTGTCTCCGATAAGGCGGAGTGGATAGTCAGAAGAAAACAAATCCCCATAATATGACCCATATCTAGAGTTACACCATAGACGGTTTATACTTTTACTTTAAACCGGTATCTCTATGCTTTAAACTGTCTGGCTACACACACAGGGATTCGAGCCTGCGTCACCCGCATGGAGACCAAACGAGCACAAAGTGTTACACAACACAACTAGTCAACCGCTCGGCAACCGCCCCGCTCAACAATTCTTTCCATAGAGCCACGAGTGGTATCAGGATACACGTGTTTCGTGAATGCGGATATCACGATCCGTCCCCGGATGACTCGTTAACTAGAAGGTGAGCAGTAACTGATCAGGGAATCCAACGACACGAAGGTTTGAAGGTGAGCTATAATACAGAGTTATACAGAGGGTCCAGTCACTGAGATTCGGATTCGGGTCTAGCAGAGACAGAGAGAAGGAGACATGAAAGCTTGCCTTTTTTGCGTGTTTAGTGTCACTCGGTGAGCGCTGGCAATGTGCACACACGTGACATCCACCCATACCCACTCCCTGTCTCTTATAGAAAAAGGTGCAAGACTAACCAACACATTTATGACTAACTGTGTTGTCCACATACCCCACCCCCTCCCTGTTTCTCTCTATATAGAATAGGTTAACACACAGTGTCAAGTGTGTGCTAACCTTCGAGAGCAGAATTACGCTTTTCTATTATAAAACCGTCATGGTAAGTTTCATGTCTCGTTTAAATGACCTGTCTCTGGTGTAAGTGATCGAGATATATCACAAAACGAGAGCATAAATCTTAGAACAAAGAAGGCATCCTACCTGCTAGAGAGATCCGGGTCCGAGGCAAGGTTTCTGTCGGAGTTACTGAAAGGATCAGGTTCGATCCCTTACGTGTAGAGTAGGATAGCCTTGATGAGACGTCAGAAGTGGTCAGTGTGTTGGCCTCTCGAGTAAAAAGTCCTAGGTTCGAATCCAGGGCGTGTCGACTCGATTTGGATATGAAAGCATTTTCTTATCTACCACCATGTATACTCTTGGGAAAAGTACTTTGTCACACATAATTTCTCATCGTACCCAGGTTTTAAATGGGTGCCCAACTATAGACTGTGAAATGTCTTGTTGGGCATGTGGTATGGGCTCCGACCAGGCAACACTACCAGTATGCCCCCCAAGAGGTTGAGACGGCCTTGGAATGAAACAGGTCTGTCGGGGTGATAGTCTAATAGTAAAGAGTAAAACGCGTTGAGCTTGCTGTAGAGGGCTGTAGCGCTCCTTTCTGCGAGCCCGTTTCACCACCGTTTCGCTCCTCAGCTTTCCTTCCGCTTCCTGGAGGTGTTTACTCAGGGAGCTTCTCCAGCTTGACCGGTCATCTACAAGTCTTTCCCTGGACTCGATGTTGATGTCAAGGGCGTCCATGTCTCTCTTGAAGACATGGTAGGATGTAAACCTGGGCAAAGTGATATGGAGAATGGCATGTTGCCCATGCAGCACGAACAGAAAAGAAGAATACAGTGAAAAGGGTACGGATAACACTGTTTTTATCATAATAAAAACTTGCCCACGTGCTGTGGTCAACTTTGTGAATTCCTTCACACAAGTTCAAGCACCAGGACTACAGAAAATGATGTGACATACACCTGTCTCAGTCCTAAATCATGGCTGTAACCGTAAATGTCCCAAACTTTGCACAATTGCATGAACAAGGGGCTAATTTAAAGGCCCTCCAGTCCCAGGGTGCAGAGCTAGATGTCATGGCTCTGTAGGTCTATCTATTAGACCACTGATCGCAACAACAACAACAATACCAACACCAACATGATAATAAAAAAACAAACCCAGTCTCCTTTACAATCCATGTACAACGTTAAAAGAATAAAACGAAGATCTCCCGTCGGGACGAGCTTACTAAAGAATAAAGGGGCATAATCTCCAATGAATTCAGTTACCGGAAATGACCTTGTGGGCGTGGCATTTTGATGGACCAGAACGCCCCCTAGATTAAGAAGGGGTCATGGTAACAGGAACATAAAAGACTCGTCGCATCGGCTTGATCGCTTCGAACATCGAGCTCTTTGATCGTGAGCTTGGATCGATCTTGTATCACCTGACCTCTATTATGGAAGACCAGGGGGTGGGGTGGAGGGTTTATGGCTGGTTAGGAAGATAGGAATAGGCCTTATATATTACATGATAATGTACCGTTCATATTCTGTCTCTGTCTCTGTCTCTGTCTCTGTCTCTTTCTGTCTGTCTGTCTGTCTGTCTGTCTGTCTGTCTGTCTGTCTGTCTGTCTGTCTGTCTGTCTGTCT
>JAUELK010130461.1:0-11634 GCA_031471215.1 Gastropteron pacificum
GGGCGCTACTACGGGATTCGGCTGCCGAGCCGGGCGGTTCACCGATCTGCCTACTTAATGGTCTTTTTGCCACAGTCCACACCAGACCCAGATATCTTTCTAGGACTTTAATCACAGAGCCCAGGCAGAGGCAGGCAGTGTGATGTCTGTGACAAAATGTTTTCGAACAAATCCTACACAGAAAAGAAACCAAATAAGTGTGATGCCAGTGACAAAATGTTTTCGAACAAATCCTACCTCCACACCGGTGTAAAGGAAACACACAGGAGAGAAACCAAATAAGTGATGTCTATTTGCTCCTCGACGGACTTCACCCTATCTGCGGTTATGGCAAGAGTTGAATCGAGCTCGTCTATGTCAAGACCTTGAATGTCCTGTTCACTTTTTAACTCAGATATTTCACCGTTAATATCCTTGACGCTACTCTCCAAAGCCCTGACAGACTCATTTAGTACTTCTATTTGATTTTTCGGCTGACCGAAAGCTTCTTCGGTAGCTTTCCTTAAAGCTCTGAGTTCTTCTAAAACTGTGTCCATGGAAGACATCTTACATTATTTGGGTAACTCCCACCGCCATTCACTTAGATTTCACACTAGAGAGAGACCAAATAAGTGTGATGTCTGTGACAAATTGTTTTCAGGTAACTCCCACCTCCATTCACTTAGATTTCACACAGGTAAGGAACCAAATAAGTGTGATGTCTGTGAAAAAATGTTTTCGGGTAACTCCCAACTCCATTAGATTTCATACAAACAAACTTGTGTGATATCTGTTAAAAAATGTTTTCGACCAATTCCGACATCTTGGTGAAGAGCTTGATGAGGTCACTCTTACACTGGTGAGGTCCCTCCTCCCTCTTCTCAGGCACTCCATGTAGGATGACGTTGTCTTGGCGGTAGTATCTCTCTGACTTCTCTAACTTCTCCTCCATAGTCCGCAGGAGGTTTTGGTTGGCTGCCACCTTGCTGTCCAACTCGTCTACATTGAGTCTCAGGACCTCCTACTCGCCACTCACCGCCTCCACTCAAGTGTGATGTCTGTGACAGAACGTTTTTGGGTAACTCCAGCCTCTGTGACGACAGAGTAACTGGACTTTCATGTCTTTCTTCTGTTCCAACCTGGCTTTTTCCAGCAGCAGTCATGGCTCTGGTCTGTCAGAAACAATCACAGAGATCATGTTTGTATACATGTCATTTGGGGGGGAGTTGACATGACAGGCCGGGCTGTGTCCTATTTACACGGGGATGACTGCTGTGTTGAGGATATGCCATTTCTGCCCCGTCTCCTTCCCACGCTGACCTGTCGCTTGTCTGTGGACTGGGAAATCCTGCTGCCGGTATGGACACCGTATGACCAGTGCGTTGGGTCGTTCTCCACGCGCCGACACCCCCCACCCCACAGTAATATCCCCGCTTGCCCTGGTCCTTCAGTTGGCGGAGTTCCTGCCTTTGGGACGCTGTCAGGTCATTGGCCACACCGATCCCGGACTCCTCCTGCTTTTGAGCACCACTGGGGCGATGAGAGGGCTATGGACGTCAGGACGATGGGCACGCATAATGTCGTGGTCGGTCCATCTCCTGCCTGGCGCCAGATCTCGAAGTAGCTTGAGGGCTGAAGACTTGCAGGACATTGTGTCTTCATCCTTTGCCTCCGGGATGTTGTGAAGCAGGCTGTTTTCACGTCTGGAATACCGCTCAGCCTTTTCTATCTGCTCCTCTATAACTCGCTTCTCGCATCTCTCAACAATCACAGGAGACAAACCCAATAAGTGATGTCCGTGGCCAAATGTTTTCGAACAAATCTTACCTCCACCAGTGTAAAGAAAACACACAGGAGAGAAACCAAATAAGTGTGATGTCTGTGACCAAAATGTTTTCGAATAATTCCAACACAGATAAGACCCAAATAAGTGTGATGTCTGTGACAAAATGTTTTCGGGTATCTCCGATCTCCATTCACTTAGATTTCACACAGGGGAGAAACCAAATAAGTGTGATGTCTGTGACAAAATGTTTTCGGGTAATTCCGACCTCTGTTGATATAAAACATTCTCACCAGTCAGTCAGGCTGGCAAGGTCTTGTAAACTCTACAAAACACATACAACACTGACACTTAGGAAATTAGTTGGTCTTGTTCATTGAATTGTGAATCTCTTCACCTTTTCTTTCAAATCTCTTCGCTTGATCAGCAATGATCTGTTTTGGTATGAAAACAAGGGCAGATGACGGCAGTAAACTGTAAACTGTTGTACTGCCTGAACATCTGCGTCACTGCCGGGTGTTGTTCCAGGCTCCATTGTTGACGACATTCACCACATTCCTTCCAAGCCTTTCTTGTACTGGTGGAGCACTTGCCAGCTGGAGTCTACACTTCTTTGTCTGCATCGTGATGCTAAATACACTCTGGTAGGAGTTACTAGTACAAACTACAAACTAGCAAATATCTCTAATGATCTAGTGCAAGCAAGCAGCGGAGGAACTGGTAATTTTCAGTCTGGATTAAGAGTCTATGTTGGTGTCCATAGATCCTCTAACACAAGTTTTGTTACTTATATCTGTTTTTCATCGTTCATGTTGCTCAATAGTCTTTGTACCGGTACCATCTAGATCTAGCATAGATTACTTTTTAAAGTAGGAAATTATAAAAACTAGATACATGTACATAGAGATAAAGTATAAGTACCTATCCTGTATGTAAATTAAACAAGTATGGATCTGACGTTTACACCAACAAAATGAATGCCATGTAGTTGCAGTAGGGTATTTCTGGTGTGTGTTGATTAGATTTAGTCCCCATGGTAGGAAGGTTTATACAAGTCAAGTGGTGGATCTAGAGTCAGATATGGCAATTCAAATTTTAAAATCAGGCTCTACTGCTATACTACACACACATGTGTAGAATCTCAACTTCACTGTATTGTAACATGTTGACTGACAAGGAATGAATGGTGTGGCTGATAGTTGGGAGAGTTTTTGTTCAATTACAACTGTTGCAATAATCCATTTATTATTTGGTAAACTGTTATTTCTGCAATCAGTTTCACGTCATACTTTCATACCAGTTAATTATCAATATTTGCAACAGTGGAACTAATGATAGTGTATATGAAATGAAAGATGAATTTCTGCCTGTTTGTGTGTTCGTGAATGGGATGACTGCAAATCAGATAAAATTGATGGAGAGTTTTAATAGAATGATAAATTTGTTTGTTTTAATTTTATGTTGAATAACTTTGCTGTTGTCTTGTTATTGCATTTCTCAAGACATGCCCTGTACATATATTTTGTTGACTCATTTGTTATTTGCTTTGAATTTGAGTTATGTCAAAGGGATTGTCTCAACTCTTTGAATAAATCCAAAAGTTATCAACATCTGTGCCTTTTTTTTCTTTTTTATGTTCTCAGTAATAGATTTTTTTTGTGGGAGTGAGCCAAGTAGTGGTAGCCTATGGACTGCCAGCCTATTTTTTGTTTTGTATTTAATTTATGGAACTCACTTCATCTATTCACTTTATTTACACCAGTCTGTTAGTGTTAGTTTCATTCATAAAAATCTTCAAATTGGATCCCTGAAAATGAAAGACAATTCACCAGTACCTATAGTTAGCCGAATAATTAAAACTTTTTTTAGCATATTCGTTTGTTCTTCCAGGGGTCGATTCCCTCTTTGGGCATTCTGGACAGTTTATATGGCTATCCACCCCCTTCCTATTGGAAAAAAATTTCATGAAACGTGTGTCGCTAGGAGTGTAAAACCAAGAAAAAAACTCTTATTTATTAAGTATACACATATGTACACAGAATCCGAATGTCTGCTGCAGTCATCTTGTGGTAGGACACCAACAAGTACAAGGCACTGGTGCCGGTCATACTTATGGTTTAGTCCTAAGGCTGAGTTGCAATTTTATCATGCTACATGTACTCCTCAAGTCTTGAGTGATCCAACTTACTGGAAGAAGAAGAGATCTACTCTGGTCCCAAAGAGTTTTATCTTATTTTAAGTGGACTCCACTGTAGTATAGAAACGGGAAGAAACATGCAAAGACAATGGGGTAAAAATAAACAACAAACTTATTTTTTTTTTGTAGGTTTTATTTTCCATCAGCGACAACTGAATATACATGAACTAACCAATGGTGGCACACACAGAGAACACAAGTGTCGCTGATAGGACAATATGTGACCTTTGCCCCTCGCACCTTAACCCTTCTACTCCCAGTGTGGTGGCAAGTTATGGGCCCTGTTCACAAGACTTAAAGCCGGCCAGGCGCCCGTGATGTGCCTCGTGGTTTTACTTTAAGGTGGCCATCCATAACGCAGGTTTCCCTAAATGCCCGGCCTTGAGGCCTGGACTCACATTCCCATCTAAATTTTGGATTCTCATTCAGGCCTGGTTCAGGCTTGCTCTAGCCTGCACAGGCTGGGCCTCATGGGTAAACTGCGTAGTGGATGGTGCCCTTATGTGCCTTAGTGTTATTTTCTTAGTGAACGGAGCCCAGTGTTGTTTGTATTTGTATGTTTGTTTTGACTACGATGACCAAAGACTGATATAATAATAATATAGTCTTTGACTACGATGACCAAAGACTGATATAGTAATAATATAGTCTTTGACTACGGTGACCAAAGACTGATATAGTAATAATACACAGTCTTTGACTATGATGACCAAAGACTGATATAATAATAATACACAGCCTTTGACTACGATGACCAAGGCTTTGACTAAAACTAAAGGAATGTACTCAAGTGCCAGGGAGAGGGGAATGAATTCCTTATTATTATTATTACACATCACGATTGAACTGTTTAGCTTTTGAGCATTTCTTGTTTACAATTTGCATTGTTGTATACTAGATTCTACTATAAAACTTCATTAATTTGATGGGAAAATGTAGGAATAGGATATATAAAATCAGTGCATTTCATGCAAAAATCATATCCGTATCAGCAAATGAGTGATTCTAAATACGTTTTTCAAATACATGTGTATGTTTTTAAAAAGGAATTATGGTTCATACACTGTTCCTGAATGTTGTCACTTCTTAATCAGAGATACTATACCCCAAACATAATAATAGTACTCTCCAAAGGTTAAAGAACGTAAAGTATTCATTTGATGGTGTACCCACAGATGTCGATGCATTATTAAATGAATGATAAAGACAAATTAATATGAAAATACATCAACATTAATGCATTATTATATCTGACACGAACCGGTAATTTGAAATGCAGAATCTACAACGAGAAAATAGCCTACTATAGTTCAATTCAAAACATTTTGACTCTTTATTAGACTACTAAGTAAGGGGACATAAATCAAGATAAAAGGGAGATAATCAAGTTGACAAAACAACAATAATAAATGGCTGTATATAATAATAATAATACCGTATTAGTATTATTGCACTAAGTAGGTCATTGATCACAAGTTTTCAAAAAGGCAAATGCAGTCAAGATAAACGGAACCCAAATCATAAATTAAAACCAAAAATAAAAAGAGAGAGAGAGAGACAAAGACAGAAACAGATAAAGCATTGGGGGGATTTTCACAAGTTCAAAACTACCAAATCCTGGGAAAGGTTGAAAGAATAAATGATGAAGGGACATTGTTTTCTTTATCTATCTAGTCTACACAAACATTTCAGCATGATAATATGATTATTTAAGTAGAAGAGAAAACAAGTGAACATGTGTTTTTAGTGATAGTGTGTTTGTGTGTGTGTGTAAATTTGTTTTTATTCACACATAGTTACACCATGTATCTCTACAGATCAGTATCACATGAAAGGAAATAATGTTGTTCATTTATCATGTTAACTCAAGAATAACAGAACATAAGAAGAAGAGGTTTTGTTGTTGCGATTTTCTATTTTGTGTGTGGTATGTGCACAGGTGTTTCAAACAAATTCTGAGCCTTTTCGACAAAAATGAAGAAAAACAAGTTTTTTTAAAGTAAAGAAGAAAATTGGAATGTTTTTTGAACAGAACATTTCTACGTTTATAAATTCAATGGTTGAGTGCTTTAGGTTGAAATGAGCAATTACTACTGCTTGAATTCCTTTTGCTTTGTTGCTATGAATCAATGGGGGTTTGTAATGCAAGATGGATATACTGCTATAGTACTCATGCTGTGAATGATCTTATGCTTATATTATAATTACATGTACTTAAATTACATGATCTAGGAGCCAAGCAAGTTTCTTTGACAAATCATACAGTTTCATGGGTGGATACGGTGCCATCATTCAAAGTCAAAGCTAGATCAATTACAGTAGGCAAACGACAGAAGTGAATCGAGAAGCTGATCTCCATTCTTCTATCTAAGGTTGTCAGTGTGTGTGTGTCAGTATGTACACCTGTGGTATTGGAGCAAAATGAAAATTAAAAAATGGAGTTCTCTATTGTCAGAGTGGGTCTGTACTTTGAGAATGTTCAACAGAAAGGTTCAAAGTTGAAGAACAAAAAGAAGGAAAAACAAAAGAAAGCCAGGGCAGTTATCGAATGACAATTGTATGATACAGTAATAATAATAAATAATTAATACAAAGTAAATAATGAATTGAAGACTATCCACAAACATCATGACCAACCATCACAATAACACCACAATGTACAAGAGTATGGTACACAAACGTTGTGATGGCATGGAGTTATATGTACACATCATGGTGATCATTGAAAAAAACAAGTAAGGAAGAAATTACGTCATGTATGTATGCCAGTGGAGTGGAGCTTCCGTGACAAGAGTTGTAAACGTATGGATGAGATAAAGTACTGAATTCTTGTAGACTTTACGGGCCATAAATAATAATTCTATCCATGATAACTTACATTTTCATTTACAACTACAACAACCTAAAGAGTGCATTTACAAAAATCTTTGTTCCGAAACTGTAATTCATCAAATTTGTACTTTTTACTAGTCAGAAGTATTTAGCATAACATGTAATAAAAGTTAATAAAAAAATCTTGCAAACTCTCAAAAGAATGTCGTCCTCAATTTCTACTGTATGTTGGCCTACACATTTCTCGTCGACTGTAGCCATAGAGTCGTATCTCTACATCTCTCCCAAATGCCCTTTCCAAACATAACCCAGTATTTCTTTAATTGTGTTTCAAACACTTTTTTCAAAGGACAATCATCTCATATTGCTCCATGACGAATTGAATGTAAAGTTCTGAATGGTTTGAAGACTCTGAAATGGTACCAACATACTGTATGACGCACATACTGTATGACGCACATACTGTACGACGCACATACTGTATGACGCACATACTGTATGACGCACATACTGTACGACGCACATACTGTATGACGCACATACTGTACGACGCAAATACTGTATGACGCACATACTGTTCGACCAACATACTGTATGACGCACATACTAGGTTTAAAAAAAAATCAACAACAAAAGAATCAATTTAATAACAACCTTGGTTTTGAGATTGAAAAGTAAAAGGAACAGTAAAGTTCCAAATATCAAATCAAATGTATGCTGCATTATAATATAAGAGGTTCAGAAGATTTCTTAGATGCACCAAAAAAGGTGACCATCCTTTTTGGATGCATGAAAAAAAGGCAAAAAATGAGCGCTTTCACTTCAGTATGGTTTTACTATTGAAAGGTCGGTTTAGATGGGAATTAATGAATTGTTGTATACGGTAATCAATTTGTCCAGAAATCTGAACGAAAAGGGAGCTGAACATAATTATCATGGTCCGAAAAAAAAGTCTTTATGTCCATATTCATGACCTAAGTAATCTTAGGGAGCATGAAACTGAAACAGTTGAATCTCTTTTCATATACATATACACTGTAACTGTAATATCATAATAAAATAATAATACGAATGAAAACACAGTCCTAAAGTTTCATTTCGACGTCACAACCGCACGACTCAAAGTTGTGATACGGAAATGTTTCGCATGCACGTTTGTTAGTTTTGTACTCAACTATTGCACAATTCGCTGATACATGCTATCTAATTAGTAGGCTACCAAAACTACATGTAACTAGAATACAATGCATCTACTAATGGCAACGTTCAGAAAGGTTTTGAAGGAAATATAAAAGGATTCAAGTCTATGATTTTTTTTCTTTTTCGGATATGATACATGCATTTCTAAATTACCGTAGTAACCATAGTAACCATAATTCAAGCTAGTACTAGATCTACCAATCTACAGTACAAATAGACTCTGAGCTACATCTTGAGTCCCCACTTGTCTTCAATAAAGTTGAAAAAAAAAAAAAAAGAATACCAATCTAAAAATAAACACAAGGTGGGGGTTTTCGTTCATCCAAGGGTGACAACTCAAAAAATTCGTTCCTCATGTATCATCATTGTTAGTACGAGTTCACAGTATAATAATGATAAGTATCACATCGCAGAGAGTTAACAAGCTCATCGTAGTCATCTGGTCTTGATAAAGAGGATGAGGAGGAGAGTAGATAATGACGACCATCATCACGACAATAATAATAATAATACATTGCGTCAGTAATTGTTGTTACTGATATGAGAACCCAACCTGTACGACTTTGTGCACATTTTGTAAAAGAACACTTACAATATACTGCTTGGTCTTGACACAATAACGCCTAACAGTGACACATCTTTGAACTTTATATTGTGCGAGGTCTCGAGTCCAAACTGCACACAGAATTTGGAAAACTAGATCTAGATCTGATCGTAATATATCTTTTCTTCTTGTTTGGCATAGGTTGTAAATCCCAGAAGGTTCGCGAACATCATTGTACCATACCGGTAAGAAGGCAACTTATATCTCTACTATACACCTGTAATAATATTATGACAACATCTGTATATACGTGTAATTCAATACCTTTTTTGACCAGACACAGAACAGAGAAACAGGCCATATCTTACAGTTTGTCACTATTGGCTCATCGCTCCGCTTCTTCTTAGTCTACAAAAAGAATTGGAAAAGCTACAAAGTACCCATTGTATGTAATAGTGATAGTATCTATAGCATATTGACCAGTGGTCAGTTACTATGTAACTAGGACGTTTTCTACGATTGAAGTCATCAGGTATTGATTGGACACATGCGAGGTCATTCATTTGAAACCATAAACCCTTTTGTACTACCTGCAATTTGGCTAGATAGACTACCACAAACGACGTATACGGCAAATTTCATTACATTTCGTTTTGGAGTCTTTTACAACTACAGCTTTATGTTCTGTCGTTAATGCCAAGGTGTGTTTTGCTACTGTGTAGGCCTACCATTCCCAGCAGGACATCACTGCAATTAATATGTGTATAACACAAAGTAGCCCAATGCAACGAGCAGTTTGTTCAAAATCAAAGTACCGGTACAAGAAACTTTGTGGGAGGAAACAAAATGAAAAAAAAATGTTTTTTGTCCCCTTCCTTTTCTTTAGCTAACCGTGGGAATTTGTTAGAACAGATGATATGTAAAATCCATCTTCTAACATAGGCCAGAAGCTTTGTTAGTCTATTCATGTCTATGACCAGAAGACACCCGCCATGATGCACGTGTGCACGTAAGTCTAAAGCGCTGAGACCAATCTCTGTGAGACCGCGGGCTAGGTCTAGGTCTAGTTCTTCTCGGGGACTTCCTGCAAGGTGTGCCACTGCGCAATGGGTCTGCGTGGGTTGGCCAGCATGTCGCTCCAGTGACGTAGTTCCGTTCCAGAGGAGTTGCAGCCGAGCACACATCGTCCGATGGGTTCTGAGGTACCGATGCGATCGTAGTCCACGACTGTGATGATCAGGGTCACCTTCTGCAAGACCCAACGAAAGAGGATAGGGGGGAGAGGGGGGTCACAGTTGTTAGTTAAAACGTTTACAGTGCCTTCAGTTTCAGCGAAAGATTGAAGTTACTGGACATTGAATGTGCATGATGCCACATGGCGGAACAAGGATTAAAGGACGGTAATTTCATTGATAAATGGAACTGTATCATAACCCCCTACTAACCCTCCTAATAGTCGATAGACGCTGCTCTGTGGCGACTGCGTGTTGGCTTCAGCGAAAAGCGGCGCTCATAACACTACGGCCAATTTCCCTGAAAAGGGATGACGAAAGTGTATACAATGCAATATAATATACTATAATTATAGTAGTGTAGGATGCGTAATCATTCTTCCCATAGTTCGGTTGGTATCAGGGTGTTTCTGGAAGCGCTTCTGATTGCCGACATACATGTACGTTGTCTAAAGATTCCTAATGTTGTCAATATTGTCTGTCAATACTGGATTTTGCTTTTACATTAATCTTCGGAAACACAGCTCGTCGAAAAGGAAAAGAAATTGATGAAAATATACCGGTACAATAATGGTAGATTCTACCTGTGTATTTCTTTTCTCTCCGGACGATAGGCCTGTGCAAATTACATCTTTTCTTAGAGTAGCAATAGATAGGCGGATTTGTGTAGCCTACATTGTTAATGCTTATGAAATAGTTAGGGTAGGCCATACTAATGTATTGACTCCTGTCTCCGTAATTCATTAATGCATTGTGGGGAAAAAAGGTCCTCTCCATTATTTGAATACTCGAAGAGAAAATGCTAAAAAGTGGCAATTCACTATCAAGGACACTTCTCTGACTGGATCAGATTCTAAGAATAAAACAACTGCCAACTGTTAAAACTCGTTAAATCAAAGGGTAATGTATTTTCCTATGCTACAATACAGTTGCCCTGGGTATTCTTATTGATATTGTGACGGACAATGTGTTTCAGGACATGACGCAATTAAAACCGACGTTGCAATAATTGGTTTCGTACAAATCATATAACATACATGCTCCGCACTCTTTCCATCCCTTGTTTAGCTCATTCGATTGAGTCAGTTGTTGGAGCGAATGCCTGACTTGACGTATCAAGTTAAACGGCAGGATTCATTTTACAGTAGGCCTATAGTTTATGTCTACAGGGCGCTGGCAGACTTTTGCTAAATCCGAGAAGTGGTGAATGCCGTGTTATCATGTTATATGCCTTGTTATCATGTTATATGCCGTGTTATCATGTTATATGCCGTGTTATCATGTTATATGACGTGTTATCATGTTATATGACGTGTTATCATGTTATATGCCGTGTTATCATGTTATGTGACGTGTTATCATGTTATATGCCGTGTTATTATGTTATATGACGTGTTATCATGTTATATGTCGTGTTATCATGTTATATGACGTGTTATCATGTTATATGAGGTGTTATCATGTTATATGCCGTGTTATCATGTCAACAAAATTATGTTTTGCCAACAGCAGTTTTCATACAATTTATGAAAGTCCGCATCCAAATAATGTCTATTGCTTGCTCTTTTTAAAAAACTTGATCAGTAGCGTTTACTTCAATATTAACTAGCAAAAATACACTCGGCGATTTTTCTTAGATTCCATAAAATTCACGTCGCCACAGATACATGAAGATAGGCCTACACATTTCACATTGCCCATATTTTCCACATGCATCGTTGTTGTTGTTGTTGTTGTTGTTGTTGTTGCGATCAGGCACAAGTTATGAGTTATTCAAGTGGTCTAATAGACCTACAGAGCCATGGCAGTCTAGCTCTGCAACCTGGGACTGGAGGGATTGCAATTGTGCAATGCAGTCACAATACCC
>JAUELK010130793.1:2713-21279 GCA_031471215.1 Gastropteron pacificum
AAATTTAAAACCCCCCCCCCCCCCCCCCCCCCCCTGCCTCCTTTTTGAAATTCTACATGGACATCTTTTTCTTAAAAGCTGAGATCACATGGTGTTGAGAATGACAATGTGAGTCGAAACTCAAACTAGGACTTGCTGGTTAAACATTTATTTTGCCAACAACCTTATCAACTACTATGTTGTTCTTTTTGCGTTTTTATTTGAATGAAGCAAACATCAAGACAAAAAGGTATATCTACAAAATACAAATTTACAACTAAAATCCCCCTAGTGTTAGTTAAGCCGTATTTAGTGAATAATGACCATGTGAAATGTTCCCATAAAATTCAACGAGCACAAACCTCTTATCTTACCAAGATGACATGACCCTACTAACCAATACTGTTGATATTTAATAAAAATAAAAGCTCAAAAGAAAACAAAACTAATGTAAACAAAAACAGAACCAAAGCTAATCACAGTGAACTGATCGAAAGCTATGACTACAACAAGTTCAACAAGAGAACAAAGCAGAAATGTCTTAGAACAAAAAGTAAAAGCATAAAGAACAACAAAGAGAGGTTGAAAGCCTGTCTAAAAAGAACAATCACTGTGACAGAGTACAAGTACAAGAATGGCAGCAAAGATGTAGTAGAAGTAGTACATAGTAGTAACACTCATGGTCCAGAGAGAATCACAGCAAGCACAGGAGAGACACACACTCACACAGACACACACACACAAATTCATCAATATGTGTGTACCATATATCCACGTAACACACGGGAAACACTGCATGTGCAGTATTTCTACAATCATCCTTATAATCCATGTAGACAACTGATGTACATATGGGACAAATTGCTAAATCAAGTTCAAACTATGCAGTAGTGCAAGGACAAAGCTCAAACACAAGGAACGCACTTTACTTTATGAATGCATACTCTAAGGTATCGAATCAAAATCAATGTATTATATTTCTACACAAAAAAAGGAGGACAAAATCAAAAATCTAACAATAATATCTCAATAATTATTCAAATTAGTTTAACGGTTCTTCAATACCAATTTAAAAAAAGAAGAAACTAAAACAGATCTTATTTCATGAAAGTAACATTAAAAAAGGAACAATGTGATAAAAAACAAGGGAATATTGGTATGATAGACAGACATATATGTGATATATACGGCAATGAGTAGCTACTTGGTAGATGGAGAGGTGAGACAATCATGGATGGCATAGTGACGACAGCTACAGGGTCTGGTTACATCATCACAACATGGTCTGTCTAGCTATTTCAACCATCATTTGGTGGACTCGTTACGAACATGGTACACTTTGTTCAACGCATAAAAGAAAAAAATTACATCAGAAAACTGAATAAGTGTAGCAATGAATTCATTTTGAAAATCCCTCTAAATCACAACAAAAACATTTTTGTAATTCAAGATTCTGAGACAAAATAGTTTTGAGACATTCTCTATATGTCTGTACTGTTTTTTGAGACATCAGAAGAGAAAAAAAAAGGGAAATGAGGGCAAAAAATGAAAGACAGAAAGTACAATAAAAAGCTTGAAATACTTGAATAGATTTTGACTTATCTAGGGATTGAAAGACACAAGAGTCAATTGAACGAGCATGAAGTTTTCAATGATAAGAATAATACTCTGTTTACATTCTTTATACAAGATGATAGCACATGATGTTATAATAAGTCATACAGCAATGTAGGATGTGATGCATGTCACATGATATCGCGCCAATCATTATCGCCGTCTCTTGACAAATCCTCAAGCACAGTAGTATAGTAGACTTCATCCTGTAGTCTCTGAGGCAGCAAGATGTAACAAACTTGGCAACCAGATAGTACAACTTTTTTTACAGGACACATGAATAATTATGTGATTGACTTCTGTCCAAAAATTTTCATTTTTATGATTGGCAAAGAAGCGGATTTAGTGATAAGACTTATGGGCTTGATTATGATAAATCAAAGTAGGTAAACATACCCTCTGTAAGTTGGCGGGATATCAACACCTCAACTTCTTTGTTCAAAATATGAACTTGAAAGAAAGAGACTCTGTTACAATTTACAATGTCTACCCTCCTCATTTCTTTACAACTATATTATATAGTGTCACATCGGTCAGCGCCATTGTATTCTATGTTCACTGGCGAATATCTTCTTCCAATTATGACTGCAGCCTCATATAAAGAGGACTTTTGCAATCGCGCAATGTAACTCAGTCTGTAATGCCTTTGAGGATATCAAAATGCACACGAAGATCCAAGAATTCTTCTCCACTTTCCTCTATTCAGAACAAGAATGTTGTTAACCCTAGTTAAAAGTTTCGTGAACTTCGACAGGACAAGAAGCAAAACATTGAGTGTCCTCCATTCGCACATGGTGAGATGATTGCTAAAGGACAAGAACATGATCAGGCAGACTTTTGAGCACAACCCTGTTCAAGACAGTGCAGAACACTCATCAAATACCATAGTAGACGGGCTTGGTGCATAATTGGAAAACAGCTGCTCCCTAGGGATTTTTTAGTCAGTCTCAAACATGGTTTCCGTTGGTTTGTTGTTTTTTTAATACGATGCAAACATTTTATTTGTGGACTATAAGATTTACTGTACTTCTAAATAAAGAACTGAAAACAAAACGGAAAAATTTGATTTTGCAGGAAAACTGATACTTATAGAAAGACAATCTTCAAATCATGTAACAAACTGAACTATTTTTTAACCTAAAGGTCGATATCTGATCATTAAGAAGTAAATGGTCTACAGTGTTGAAAATTGATTCCAAATGGCAACATCGGACAGCATAAAGAAATCCATTATATTCCAAGTCTGAAAGCAGTGAATTACATCATAAAGTGGCCAATTGTGAGATAATCAGATGCACATTCATAAAGTAAATCTCAAAGTCTGACGAATAATCTACTAACAAACTGTCATCTCTGTGATTAGAAAGTCGCAACAGTTCAACAACAACAAGACAGCATCCGGCGCCATCAGCAGCAAAAGTTCAGACAGGTTTGTTGTAAGACCAAGTGTAATAGTTGTCCACTTTCCACTTCACGAGGGGGTCCCACCTGTAAATCAACTGGTCTGGTATGTGGTAAGAAGAGCTGCGTCCACAGGCTCCATACAGCTGGGGCAGGTGAAGGAGCGCATCAGCCAGTCGTCAATGCACTGGCGGTGGTAGCAGTGCATGCAGGGCAGGTAGCGGAGCTGGTCCCCAAACTGGAACTCGTTCATGCAGATCACACATCTAGGAGGACGAAATATAAAAATGCAAAATAAGCAACATACGAATTGAATGATTTATAAAAATACACAAAAAAAGTTAATTTTTCCTTTATTTTTCTTCTTTTACATGACACTCACAATACAATGTGAATTGGTTTCAGGTCTTTGAGAGAGAAAAAAGAAGTAGCTTACCAGGTACTTTCTATTTAGTTGGGTTTTTCAACCCTAACAACAGAAATACATAATGTACACAATAGCAGGTAACAGAGTCACAGAATTAAGAAATGGAAACAAAGATAGAAATGCAAATGAAACTTTTTTTAAACTCACTCCTTTGCTTTTTTGTTTGTTCCGTCATATTTTCCCGTAGGAAGATGTTGTATTAGTCCCAGTCGTTGGGCAATCTTTATTTGCTCGTCCTCTGTCAGTTGGTTGGCAGGTCGACTCACACCAGGTGACGGATGGAAAATAGGCATGCGGTGATGGGGTTCCGGCTGTTTGAGATAAGGACAGATTAATAGAATAGATGGATTAGACATTCACATCAAATCTAAAAAACAACATCATATGTTCCACTGTCAATTCATACTGGAACGAGTGAATCATTTGTCTTTGTCTACTACTGGATAGGCCTAGATCTATATATAATAAAAGTTTGTAAAAATATAAGACAAAGAAAAGCTTGAAAGTGAAAGTGGTGCAAACACATTCCTTCATTCATCCAATTAAAAAACAAACTTTGTATCTTTTTTTCTTCTTCTTCTAACTCGCGTTGGAGTACTACTCAAGTCTGAGTGATCCAACTAAGTGAAAGAAGAAGAAGAACTCAAAAGTTTAGTGCAGCTGAGAGTATATATCACAGTAAACAAATAGCTTACCTGTGCCCTGTAAGGTGGTGGAGGTTCCACAAACGGGACTGGTTCTAAAGATGATTCATGCTGATTGTCTGTTCCTCTCAGCAGTGAAATGTCATCATTGTTGGATGATTTGAAGCAATTCCCCATGATTCTGCTGAGTCAATGATTGAAAGAGAACTGGCCTTGGCCTTGTTGAGTCTGGACCTCGAAAAATATATCGACAGCAAGAGTAAACGACTTTCCCCCTCTTCTTTACACTTTACTTCAGCTTCTAATTCTAATGATAAGTTGGCAAATCTCAGTCAACAAAGGACTGAAAGTTTGTAGGCCTGTCTTCCATTGAGTAAAGAATGACTGTGTTGGTAGATTGTGATCCTGATTTTGTTGTGCTGACTTCCACAGTAGTAGTGCAGTGTTGTCTCTTGAACTTGAGTGTTGTGTTTGTTAAGATGAAGTGGACACTTAGAATCTTGATCTGATCTGGATGATCTAGTCTTGGCCTCTCTGGTGTCTCTCTAGGTAATGTTAAATCTTACCAACATCTGTTACTGTTTACTGTTAGTGGACTGGTGCAGTACACGGATAGATCAGGTCAGGGCTACCTGGGGCTAGACTAGGCTAGGGGGTAAACAAACTCGATGCTCTTCCTTTCCTAGATCTCTAGGCAGGCTACTGTCGTCGCACGCAGTTGTACACCACTGTCATCAAATGAAATGACCACAGGAACAAGAACGTCTTACTCGTATGGGCCTTAGACGTTTCGTTTAAAGTTTTACACGGTTGTATAACAAAGACGCATCTGCCTTTGTTCTTCCACTTCGTGCCTGAGGTCCAGATTTAGGATCCTCATTCACAACAAAGATGGTTTTCGTTTACAATGACGTCAGTCCACTCGCTCAGCTGTGACGGTCGGACGAAAACATTGGCCTGTTTACCCTGTAAAAGTAAACACTCTTCCGCAAGGAACAAATGAATCGCAAGGCTTAAAACACGTTGATAATGATCAAATGTTTGAGGAGTTTGAGACATTTTATTTCTTTATGTAATGAGTTCATGATTTGTGTCTTTGTGCAATGAGATTTTTGTGGTTTCATAGGAAATATATAACGATCGCCTTACTAACTTGAGCCACCACAAGGCAACTGATGGGAAATCCCGATGGCGCATTAATATTGATATCAAAGGAAAGCCTCATTTTAGGCCTCATCCACCTCATATAGGCCTACTTATAGTGTAAAGTTTGGGGACACAAAGACGAGAAAAATACACCCTGATTGTACTCGTATGTTGTTACGGACCTAACACGGCAGAGCGGGTCTTGTGGCAAATCCTAAGAATAAGAGACTAAAGGCATAATACATAATATTATAATGCCTTAGCCTGTTTGATATATAAACGACTATGTGGTGGGCCATTTAGATTAGATAATTGTTTACGGAGTGGCTATTGACACCAGGAAACGCCCACCTAGGTGCGCCCGGTGGGTTCCACTAGACTTCTAGATAGATCTAGATTTTAGATTCTAGAAATCTAGGCTAGCTAGAACTTCTAAACTATAATAGGTCTAGCCATTGCTGCCCTGTCAAATACATCTGCTGACTAGTCTAGACGTACAAACACCCGTGTAACTGGTGGCAATAGCAGTTCCGAGAAAAGACGCACCAGGAACTAGTCCATTGTCATGTTACGATAAATAGGGGTGATTTTGCTATTAGGCCTACACAATGTCCTTCTAATGAACGAATGTAATGGCATTGGCGATGCCACATTGAAGAGGCCAACTGTTGCAGTTATATGTCTATGTTATAATGTAAAAAGGGAGTTATAAATGTGTATATTGTTAGCATGCAGTGTGAAACGAGATAAGCTCGAAATCTTCCATTATAGCAATCAAGGATACATACGCAAATTTGACATCTCATTAAATGAAATGCACACGTCAATTCAATATTACGACTGAAGGTTGCAAGGCGAATTTTAAAGATAGAACCATACGTTGTTGTTGGTTCACCCAAAGGGCCTTCTATGGCCGTGCTTTCTCAAGAGTTGTTAACCAGCGTACCTGGGCGAACGTATTACATGACCAAGGAACACTCTTACTAGTAGGTTACTAAATAGGCCCCAGTAAGTCAGCATTGTACTGTCTAAACTATGTATATGCCCTAAATAATTTACTTGATTTGTGTGTTGTACCGGTAGTTAAAAGCATTTCATTTCGCCACGATGTGAACTTTGGTGGTTGGTAGACAGAGAGATAAAAGCTAGCCTAAGGTCTGTGGGTTTGATTTGTGCGGCGTTAATGAGTATTGTTTGCCTTTTAATGACAAACGGGGTAGGATCAGTGCGTTTGAAATGGTGGATATTCACGCTAACTGGATTCTTAGTCTGAGTTTGAGTCTAAGTTAAAATCAAATTAAATCATGAAAGAGATTGGACCTGTAGGCCTTCGCCCTACATACCCGGTACCCTAAACGTCCGTCTCCAAAAGGACGGAGGAGACTGTTCATATGGCCCATGTCCAGAGTTCCCACTGGGATTCGAATTCGGCTCATCCACTTGAAGATGGATGATTAGTTGAGGATGAGGAAATGGAATGTAAGTTTCATAATACCGGTACATGTAATAATCAATTATTAAGCCTTCAAACTCGATCACTGCGAGCGACCGATCTGAAATAATAATATTTTTGTCTATAGCGCTTATTTTCATTTTAATGCGATTAAATAAAAGGAAGAGTTTGTCATAGTCTACCGGATGTGCTTCACCATCGGCGTTCTGTTTACGATTTTCTCTCGCAACGCAAGGGGGAAAATAAAACGAAAGTAGGCCCAAGCTAGCTTTATCTATTTAGCTTTCGTTTATTCATGGTTTGTTTGTCTCTTTAATTGTCTCTTAGTAGAAGGTATTGCTTGTTTGTATCGTGTATAGATCTAGAGATTCTAGCCAGGAGTAAAAAACCTTTCCACCAGCGAGAGAACGGTGGGTTGGCCTGAGCCTGAGCCGGCTGAGGACTGCTGCTGAGCTGAGGTTTAACATTTCGAAGTCGAAGTGTCTATTCGCCCCGGACGGCCATAGTCATTATAGATCTAGTCAGTCGGCATCGCTACAGCCAATGATCTCTCTACTAAATTGTATTATTTCATTAGAAAACAAAACATCGGAGTTTAGTTGATCATTCAGTCGTTTTACAACTTGACTACAACACGATAGACACTCTTACTCTTACTCTTACTTACACTTACACTTACTCTTACTCTCAGCTCAATCGAGAACGAAACAATAACATCTTTCTTATCTCAACTCTAGGCCAGACCGTGGATCTCTAACTCTAGGCCTAGCAGACGAGTTTCTCCCACTCTCACCCACCCCTCGATAGATTACGGCTATGCTACCTGCGTTCACGAGTCTGTATAGTCTCCCATAGTATATAAAATTGGGACCAGGGTCCGATCATGTCATAAGCAGCCGTACGTAACATTAGAATCTTCTAAGTCTACTAAGTTGAAGTTATCTGTTCTATTCTAGATCTTCTACAAATACTGAGTATAGTGTATAGATCTAGTTGGCACCTCTTTATTGGGTTACATCCGATGATTTGGCTCAAAAACTAATCTATTCTTATAATAATAATTCTATACTTTAGACTTTAGATGTGAGAACGTCAGAACGCTTTCGCTCTCGATGGGGACTGTTCCGCTCATATTTATTTATAAAATTAAAAGAAAGTGGCGCCTACTGCACTGCACTGAGTAGGCTTGAGTTGAGTAGGTAGGGATTAGGGTACTCATACTGATTCAACTTACAATTACAATGGCAATGAAACGATTTCTGAACTTCTGTGTATTTCTTTAAAAGAGCTTAACTTAACTGAAGAAAAAAAAAATGCTGGACTTCCATTCCAAACAATAAACATTGCCGCCACTCATCCCCTGATAGATATGATAGCGATTGTTGAAGTGAACCTGACCTATCCCTAGCTCTAACTTAACAGTATTAACCTAACTCTGAGCCCCCATGCCACTCCTCTGATCCCTTGATTGACTGCAACTGGAACATAACCCCAAACTACCTTAAAAAAACATTTTGGAAGTTATCCTGACTCAATCTCCACTCTAACAACAACTAACATGTTTCCATATTTTTCTAGATCTAAAGTCTAGAATCATTGGTACAGTACAAACTTTAATGAGTGTGACTAGATCTAAGGCTTTTCTATGGGCATGGGTACAAATTTGTTGTCGTTTCTAAGGGTGAAAACATCAACTATCCACAGAGCGAGATGTTGGGTGAAGGGCAGCAAGATGTCTCGACAGTTAAGGAGGAGTCGAGGGACACAAAGCCCAAGACTGAACGCAAGTCTGGTGCTGTCACAGTGGAGCAAATACAAGAGGACAGAATTACAGAGGTAGACTTACAGAAAAACAGTTTACTAATGACTCAAGTTTTCATGTTAATGAGATCCTCAACAATACAATATAAATGTAGAACAAACACTTCCTCTTGCCATAACATTCTCAGACATTATATTTTAGATTTGTTATTGTCAGATTTTCTGATTTGTTTCATAGGCATAGAGTCCATAGTCTCGAAAAAAGATAGTTACACCTGAGTTTGCAGTCTCACTACTTTTGTTTAAAAATGAACACGTCATTGTCATTGTTGCTGTGAGAAAAGTTTTTGTTGATTTAATTTATTTTAACTTAACTTTAATAGCTACAACAATAGCTGTCTTGGGTCTTAACCTGCCATTTGTATTCTTCGTCTATTTTAACACTTTCTTTGTCTCTTGCATTACAGCTGGCTGTTCACAACTGGAGTCATGAGGCAAGAAACAAAGGCGTTCCCTTTAATTCAAAGGTACAAATATATTATTTATATAATTTATCCATTATTGTGCTGGTTGATAATTACAAGATAGCAATTTTCCTTTAAGAAGCTTGGGAGTGTTGAATCAGAGTAATTGAATGCTATGTTGTCTTCTAGTCACTGGTCACACTCACTCACTGTACAGCATCACTCTCTCGAATGTTGTCTGCCCGCACTGCTTGGTGTACTACATCACGCTAGTCTTGCCTTCTGTCCACGGTGTTGAAAATCTCAGGGCTGGCTCTGCCAGTCCATTCCTTGATGTTGCCAAGGTAGCTAACTCGTGGCCTTCCTCTTTTTCTTTTTCCTTCTATCTTTCCCTGAATGGTATCTTTCATTAGTGAACATTTTTTGCTGCGACATATGTGGCCGAAGAATGTCTTTTTTTTCAGGATGAGGGTGACAAGTTCTCTTTCAGTGCCTAGCTCATCCAGGACTCTTTTGTTTGTTCGCTAGTCACACAAGTGTTACAATGTATTTGAAAGAAATGCATGTATAGTTTCCAAGATTGAGTTTTGTTTGTTAATTTTAAATACAAATCATAAGAAAACATTTTCAAGTTGATCGTATCTCGAAACTCTTCTATTCTTTGTAAAAAGATACCATTTCAAACCTGAAAGTTGATCTATTTTGTCTTTTCAGATTGTGGATGAAATTTATCATCGAGAAATGGTTGGCTCCAAGTAAGTTATTGTTTTTTAATACAGCCTTTGAAAAATAAAGAGGTATCTGTCCTTTTTCAATCTTGCATGAAAAGCAAACAAACTGCCTCTATAAATGATCCCCTTACTCAACATGTAATGAGATAAGGAAAGAATTATGAAAAAAGTTTTTTGTCTATAACCTGTCATTCATACACTATAGCTTCTTTGAAATAACCTTTGAAAAATAAAGAGGAATCCATCCTTTTTTGATCTTACTACTACTGCTTCACCTATAAATGATCTTCGGACTCCACATAGTCAAAGAGTCATAAAAGAGTTATTCTGTATAACCTGTCACACTTTACAGCTTTTAAAAAAATAGTCGACTTTTTTGTCTTCAATCTTCAATGAATAAATTAACTTTTTCTCCCCCCGTCCCTATAATGTCCTATGTAGGGCAAGTTAGATTTGTTTTTGTTGTGATTGATGTTGCTATGGAAATGAATTTGTTATAGAATGTTTTACAATTTGTTAAATTAGCTTTCAACTTTTAAACATAATGTCATATTTATATATATTTATATATATATATCATCATGTTAATTTTCCCTGCAGCTTTTCTACAAAGAGAACAATGATGTTGGAATTCAGTCGATATCTGGAAAACTACCTTTGGCCCAACTACAGTAAGAACAAAGTAAGTGGTTCTATCTATATCTAGAAAAGAAGTTAGAAACGTTGTCCTTCATAGAAATCCAAGCGCCTCAGCGTACAGCCTTCACATGTTCTGTGATCGTAGAATATGACCTGCTCTAGGTTTTAGACAACATGATTTTGTGATTGAACAAGGCCTAACGAAATAGAGCAAGCCAGAATTGTCTACCATGTTTTTAGGGCCTTGTTAGTAGGTGTATCATTTTTAACTCTACATTCACTAAAAGTGTTCATTTTGTTCTCAGCTTCATTGTGGCCGATAGTTTTTGGTGTGCAAACTAAATTCTTCAAGGTCTTAAAAGTGGTAATATTCATTATTCCAAAGTTCGTATCGCCTAGATAGTTCAGTTTTGTACTTCTTAGTTGTACATCTGTCTATCTATCTATTATCACTAACACTGCTTTGTCCATTGATGGATGGCAACCTGCTTATACCTTATTATTATACAAGATGGCGTCCATAGTGACACAGATTGTTTCTGACCCACTCAAACTCTTTCTGATTTGTGTACGTCGGTTTTCAAATTCCATTATTATTTCTAATATATTACGGTATGTTGGACAATACTGTTTCAACTTGTGTCATGGGTAGATTTTGAAAAGTGACAAATTAGACTGAATTTTCTTTCGCTTAAAAAAAAAAGGTAAATTCTAATTCAGTCTTAATCTGTGCTTATTGTAATTTCTGAAGTCCTCTTGTTGATGATTCTTCATCTAAAATTTGAGATGTCTCATCGTAATACATTTTGTATGGTTTCAGGAAAGTCGGCAGCACATCATGTCCATTGCCGCTGTAGTCAATGAGAAATTCAGAGAAAGAGTACCAGCATGGGATGTACGTACTGTGTTTCTCATTATAATATGATGTGATCTATATTTCATATTTTTATATATAATATATTAAATATATACTGTGTGCGCCAGTGTGTGTGAGTGTATTTTTTGGCTGTATCTTGTCTTTCACATTTCCCTATTATTTTTGTTGTCTTATTATGTAATGCGCACAAGAAATGTAATTATTATGTTATTATTATTATCATTTTTCTTATGAACTTGATGTCAGCATTCATTCCACAGAGAAAGGAAGAAACAGTTTTCTTCATAGAGTATGCAATATGAGATGGTCCGATTAAAAGTGATAAGTCTACTTACTTTAAGCTGTCCATTATAAAAAGGGATTACCTTACAAGGTGGTTAAGATGTGTGGAATCGCAAATTTGTCATTTTAAAAAATGAATTTGTTTCATTTTAGGCTAGTATTTTTAAAAGCCTTTTAACGTTTCAGCTCCATTAGTATATGGATATGAGTGAAAAGATGCTGTAGCAAACAATTCATTGCGTGCCCATTCTTACCATTTCTCTGTGTTTCTCCTGCAGGGTTTCAAAGGCAGTCCAGAACATTTCCCATCTCTCTTCCGCAACATCTTAAACCTGTGCCTGAGTGAGAAAGGCCTGAGCTACAAAGAGACGACAGTGCTGCTCATCTTCCTTATCCACTGCTTCAACAGTCTGGTCAGAAAATAATCTAACAATAATGGCCTATTTATTATAGTGTTTTTTCTTGGTCGCGCTCAAAGCCCTTTACAGCATATTATTTATTACCTTGACAGGCCTGTTACATTCCAAAGCCATCTCAACCTCCTGGGAGGCATACTGACATGGTCTTTCACTGCCTGTAGTCGGGTACCCTTTTTACACCTGGATATGGTGAGAAATGTGTAACAAAGTACTTCTTCCAAGAGTTCACCTGGTGGTGCATAAGAAAATAGGCTACTCTCAAATCCAAATTGAGTCGGCTCAGCCAGGATTCCAAATGCTGACCTTTTGACTCGCGAGGCCAGCATAAACATTATCGCTTTGTCTTTGTTATGACTAGAGACAAAAACAGATACTACTTGACCTACACAAAGGTAATTATGTTCCTGCTACAAAATTACTACATACTCAGGACATAAATAAGAATGTTTACATGCTAAAATACAAACATATTTTGTTTGATATTTAAAACATTCAAATTATTCTGTAGTATTTCATTTCAACCAATTGTTAATGTTCGTTTCCCCTTCATTCCCAAACAGGAAGTGGATCTCATCAGAGATCGGGTGCAGCGCTTAGTGTCTCTTCCCATCTGGACCAACTTACTGCCTGTATGTATACACTATCAGCTGTTGTAAAATTGGCCCCTTGTTCATGCAATTGTGCAATGCAGTCACAAGACCTCTACAGACCAGACACTGTATGAATTCCTTCTATTAGATGGTAGTATGTTCACACAAATGTATTGCTGCTTAATTACTAAAACGTTCAGAAATACCACTGCAGGTCAAAATGCATGGTTTATTTGGATCAGCTATTGTATGACTTCACCCATCTTGGACTCCATAACATTTCACTTGATAAATTATGCTTACCATTGCTGCATTGTATAGGCCCCCCCAGAAAGGTTGCATGTCCACACTTTGACTTGTCTCCTCTCATCACTCCTCAGAGCCGAAGAGAACTTCTGTTCAAGAAGAATGCCAAGTATAAGAAATTCTTCAATGCCATCCACAAACGTGACGGCAAACTGCCCGAAGATGAACTTGAAGCAGTCAGGTTTGAGAGGAACTTCATGGCCAACCTCATTGAGAGATTCTTCTCCATCCTGGATTCCATACCTCTCAAAGGCTCCGTGGACTATAACAAGGTAACAAATTACATAGTAAAGCCAATTTTGTAACACTTTTTCCCTCTTTCTTCTCCATTCTGGACATGATAGTTGTTAGTAGTAGAGGACTTATAGGCCTTCCTGGGCTTTCTGTGTCCACTCTTGTTTTTGTCCACTTTACTGATTAGATAGCCAATTTTGTTTAATTTTTTTTTTCATTTCATTCGCCGTTGTGGTGTCTACATCTCTCAAAAGCTCAGTCTACCACTGTAAAGTAAGGTATGATCACAATCTATGAATTAATTCACCCTCCCCATTATAGCCTACTTTTGATGTATCCCTCTCCTTTCTAGACTCCCAACCTCTTCAAAGGATCAGGTCACTACTTTGGGTAATCAACACTTTCAACCCACCCCCCCAACAACAACAACAACAACATGGTTCAAGTCTTAGGAGACATTCTTATCCAGTGATGAATTCTACTTGACCATTTTCAATAGCCACTCCGTAAAATGTTATCTAATCTAAAGTTAATGGCCCACCACATAGTCATTTATATACCAAATAGGCGTAAGGAATCAAAATATGTTTTACATTCTCTAACGCTTAGAGCTATCCAGGGAAAGCGCATTACAAATGCTCTTATCATTATTATTATTATTATTCACCACTGAATATCTCTTTCACCTTTGACCAGGTCCACTACTGTGAGCGATTCCTGGAGCTAGTCATTGACGTAGAAGCCCAGCTGCCCACCCGTAGGTTTGTCAACATTCTGATGGATGACCGTCACTTGGTGGTCAGGTGTAAACTGTCGCAGCTCATACAGCGAGAGGAGGGAAAGCTCTTTGCTCAGGTAATAATAATAATAACAGCCGATTTATATAGCACTTTTTCTCATTGAGCTCAAAGCGCTTTACAGCATAGTATTACCCTGACAGACCTGTTTCATTCCAAAGCCATCTCAACCTCCTGGGAAGCATACTGGTAGTGCTGCCTGGTCAGCACATAGTGCTGTCAGCGCGCATACCAACACGCTGACAATATCTTTCACTGTCTATAGTCGGGTACCCATTTTACACACAGGTGAGGTGAGAAAGTCGTGACAAAGTACCATAGTCTTAAGCTTAGCTGCATTTAATCGAATGTCCAGTATTTTAATGCAAGAGTCTCGGCAGTGGTGAATCAAGTTATTTATAGAAATTGTTTGTATTTAAAAAGGAACCCAAAGGCACTTATGTCAAGACGTTTTAGAGGATATTTAATTTGACACTCTTGTATAACATGTAAGAAATGTACTTATTCCTTCCAGTTATTTGTGTTCACAGATACCTGTGTCTGACTTGTCTATATATTGTTGACCAAAAAAGACTTTGAATCAAACAAAGACTCTTCAGAGTTATTTACTTTTAAGATGATAGGTTATAATTTCACCCTCTGTTGATTCTGCCCCTCAGCTGTTGGCCATGTTGGAGACGTATGCTCTGTTTGAAATTGATGACATCACCGGAGAGGCCCTCAACATGCACGACAGGATTGACCTGCACTACGACAGGGTCAACTCACTGCAGGTAAGGACACGCAGGGACATAACTGGTCTGGACTTCTGTCTGTTTATATAAGCTGGGGAATTTTACTTGAACGCCATCTTGAAGTTGAGGGTGAGGAAATGGTCGGTTGTCAAAAAAACTTTTCGATGGGTTTACGGAACTCTCCCCCCAGTCTGGGCTCAAATCCGATGTCGGTGGATCCCGAGTCCGGCACGCTACCGACTGATCTACTCCGCCAGGCACTGAACTATTGTTTGTGATTACAGAACAATGTGTACCAGCACCTCCCGGAACTGAGAGAATTCGCCATCAAGAATGTGGCCAGTGTGGACTCCAAGCAGGCTCTCATCAAGTACTTCGAGCCTCTCTCGTGAGTGGTTCTATATATATAGTTTTATGTTCAGCCTGCAAGTGAATATTTCCATGTATTTTAGACTTATTTTTGTATTCATATGTAAAGTGTTTTGGAATATTGTTGTTTATGGAAAACACTGGAATAAATTTATTATTATTATTGTTTGCTTGTCACATTGCAGATTGCATGCAGTTGGTAAAGTGTTGTATTGCATAAATATTGACTAATATATAAAAGTGATTTCGAGACTTTAACTTTGATCTTATTTATATTATGATTTTAAATGATGAGCTTTTCGAGCTCAGAATTTCCTAGGAAGTTTTTATTGGTTGAAGGGGCATTTCAAAGTGTTGTTTTGATCATTGTGCAAGTACAAATATTGGCTTGGTACTTTAACTTAATAGGTCAATCAGATTTGAATTCTGCAGATGTTTTGAGTACTTTTTGATTTGTTTAGTTTTGTCCTTCACTGATTTGAACGTAAGATACCTAAATAAATCCCATGACAGAATTCTATAATGATTCATTGTTCAGTGTTGTTGTTTTTACCTTTTTTATTTGTTATCATTTTTGGGGGGTAATATATAGAATGCCTGCAGGTCTTATGGTATGGAGTAATTCCTCACACTGTGTGTCTTCTTCTATTTGTGATCTTCAGGTGTGAAGAGATCCACAGTTTGCTGGCCCACCTGTGCTTTGTCCCTACACTGACCAGTGAAGTGTCTCCTTACTCTAAAGTCTTCCTCATGGAAGTCTTGGTCAGTGCATAGACATAGTACTACTAATAATAATAAAGATCACCTATATAGTGCTCTTCCCTCAGTCGGCTCGGAGCACTTTACAACAGATAGCATTTATATAACGCCTTTCCTCACTCTACAGCAAGATCAAAGCGCTATATAAATAACACTATACAATTGCTATTGTTGTTGTTGTTCGGTTTCACATATGCCGTCTGAGGTTAGACGTAAGACACTAGTAAGAAGAGTAAGAAATTAGTTGATACATACATTCTGGATATAGTTGAGTGTGTGTGCATGAAAAAAAATGGGAGAAAGAAGAAAAAAGATAATTTGGATGATGTTGACTATTTAGCTGCTAGTTACCAATCTATGAATGAACATGGAGTACAAATGTGAGTCTTTCAGTATGAGGTTAGACGTAAGAAAATAATATGAGTAAGAAATTAGTCGATACAAACGTTCTGGATATAGTTTTGTGTGAATGTGCAAAACACATCCAAAAAATTGGAGAAAGAAGAAAAAAAGGTTATTTTGATGTTGTTTACTATTTTAACTATTTAGCATAACTATGTAGTGGTACTAGTTGCATTATTACTATTGTGCGCCTTGAGCCCACACAGTGGGGAAAGTGCTCGTTAGAAATACACTTATTATTTTTATTGTTTTTTCTTTGCTGTCCTACAGTTGTGGCAACATGAGCGCAAGCGGTCCCAGCTGGAGGCCATCAACGAGATGCCCCTGTACCCCACAGAGGACATTATCTGGGACGAGAACATTGTGCCCTCAGAGTTCTTCTCGGGGGAAGGTAAGAACAATCTGGATACTGGGATTCCTCAATCACAACCTCCGACACATTTCTGAACAAAATCCTTGTAACTTGTGGTTTTAGAATGAATAATTGTACCATCAACAACTTGAAATTGGTTGAATAAACCCTCAGAAATCAAGAATTTTGCTCATAACAATCACAAATGTTGTTGATCTGCAATGTCTGTTGTGTTGTGAATATTAGTTTTTGGAAGTAGTGGTCATCTATTCAGGGCACTTCACATGAGTTGTGAACTCTCATGAACAAGATTCTCATCTTTTAATACAATTTATTTGTCAAAGATGATGACAGTTCACAACTGGACTGAGGAATAGACTTTGTGTTCTTCTCTGTTTTAGAAGAAATAAATCTTAAGAAGAGATCTTGTATCAAATGAATTATCATCATAACATATCATATCATCTCCACATGTTCTTTCTCCATTCTAGGCTGCTTAGCCCTGCCTAAGTTGAATCTCCAGTTTCTGACCCTACACGACTACCTGCTGAGAAACTTCAACCTCTTCAGACTGGAGTCTACTTGTGAGTTTGGGAAAACATTTTTTTTGTTATGATTATTTTGTTGTTGTTTATTTAGAATCTAGTGTATTCTATTTTGTTTTGTTTTTTGTATGGGACATAATTTATATTGTTTTAGACTGAAGGGACATCATAATTATATGAATTTACTGGATTGAAGTCATTAGGACGGGTATCAAACATTCTAGGTGTCTTATGTGTTCATTGATTGATTAGTACATGTATGGTAATTTATTCACAATGGTTATTTGTTTTCAATCTATTGTCATTGTCTTGCAAAGTCTGAAACTGAAACCTCTCATTAGATGAAGAAATATTGCTGGTTAAATAGTAGTAATAATAATAACAATATACATTAATGATAAGTGTGCTCAGTCCCACCTATCAACGAGACCAGGGGCTGAAAAAAACACCAACTTTGAGCTTGCACAGGGTGAGCTCGAACCTGCGACCCCACGGCCGACAACTTGGTGTTGGCTGAACACTTTACCTACTGTACTAACACACCCCTTGTTATATTGTTCTTTTGTTCCCAGATGAAATTCGTCAAGACATTGAAGATGCCATTACTCACATCAAGCCTTGGTAGGTTGAAAGACAAATGTCCGAATCTTTAATATTTTCTGTCTTTACACGTTCAATAGGTGTAGGTTTTCTAGTCCCTTTTGCTGTGAGCTGGTTACCCTTGACAGACACTTAGTGCTTCTTTTCATTAGTTGCTGGGCTTTTGTGTACAGAGTGTTCTTAATGTTTGGGTTGTTTGTTGGTATCTTGGGTTTTTTAGTTTTGGGCAGTGTAGTAGGAGATGTTCTATGGCTTCCTCATGATGATTGCAGTGTCGGCAGTTTGGTTCCCATGTGCACTGGTAAATGTGAAGGTAGTGATGTTTTTTGTGTAGCAGCTCATAGAATTGGTACATTTTGTAGTTCATGTATTCCTATTTGTTGAAGAAATGTTAATGGATTTTTGTTTTCCCCTAGGCAAGCTGAAGATGGGCACTGCCTGTTTGGAGGATGGGCTCGTATGGCTCAGCCCATACACGCCTTCAACATTGTGCAAGTAGGTGCTCTTACGCTATAGAAATTCATTATTATTGTTATTATTATTATTATTATTATTATTACTAGTAAGTAAACCCTATGAACGGTAACAATGACAAATTTATTTTAATTCTTATACTTTCTCTCTCTGCCTCTCCTTCCCTCTTTCTCTCTCAACATTTTTCCTTACTATGTGTATCAACATTGTTGTCCTAATCTGCTCGTAGAACCATGCTAGTTGGATATAACAGTTTGACTGCAAAAGAATGATTTTGAAAATGCAAATCGAGGGATGATTTGTCAACATCTATAAAATGGAGCTATAGGGAGATTGAGTTGTTGACGAGTGAATGTTTCCCCACTGTGTGTACAGGTGGCCAAGCCCAGACTGGGAGAGAACCATCCGGCCGAAGTGAGGGCTGACGTGACCATCAACCTCAGCGTCAGGCCGGAGGTCAAGATGGAGTGGCAAGGTATGGTATTGTATTGTCAGTGATGCCAATTTTCCGTAAATTTACGGATTTCCGTAAAAATAATCTGTCCGTAAAAAGTTCCGTAAAAAAAA